>JAAMXP010001856.1:0-20194 GCA_019693395.1 Ettlia oleoabundans | reverse complement strand
CTCAGCTCATGCCCCCGCTCCCGCTTCCCTGCACATGCTCCATCTTGTTGTGCATCAGGATTGACGACTCCTACCCCCCTCGCCGCTGGTGGAACTACCTGCGGCGGCAACTCTATGTCATGGACACCTACAGCAACGCCCACAACCGCCGCACCAACCACGGCCTGGCCGCCTTCCACGCCTATGCCTCCTGGGGCGTGGTGCTGCCGGCCACCACCGTGCTGCTTCGCCTGCTGCTCTTGGGGCTGGCGGTGCTTCTGCTGCCAAGTCAGCAGGTGTATGGCGGGCCTGATGGCGGCAGCTACCTCTGGCTGCGCTTGTTTGGCATTGACAGGTGGGTGGGTGGGTAGGCGGGTGGCTGCCTGAGCGGGTGCCTGGGTGTCTACCTAGGCAGGTCAGTGGGTGGGTGGCTGCTTGGGCAGGCGTGTGGGTTGCTGGCTGCCTGGGCGGGTGAACGGAGGCTGTCTAAAGAAACCGCACACTCCGCTGGCATGCTGCAACTATGCAACACTTTGTTCTATTTCTCTTTCATAATTGCGCGGTGGGTGGGTTGGTGACTGCCGCGCGGCTTGAAGGAGGGCTGCCTGAGGGAGCAAGCGTAAGGACAGCGCAGCACAGCACAGCGCAGGAGAACATGCCACGCTATGGTCACAATGCACAGCGCAAATCTCCAGCCAGCAAAGGCGGGTGCGGCGGTGAGCTGCCACCCCACTTGTGCTCCGTTCACCTCGCTCATTGCACAGGTGTCCCTGGTCGCTTGCCAGCCTAGCGGCATTCTCCCTTTCCATAGCCTACCTTATGCTGGCGCTGCGCTGGATGACAGGTGCGTGTGGTGGTGGTCTGGCTGGGTGGGTGAGTGGGTGGGCAAGGAGGGTTCGGGCCGCATGGCGGGGTTTGGTGCTGTGGGGGCGATCTCCGTTGCCTATGACGCCTGTAAGCTAGTTGACAAATGGTCTGGGAGGGCGCATCGGCTGCAGATTGTCCGCTTTGCCACATGCCTGCCTACATCTTTTTGCCTGTGCGTCGGGTTTACTGACCACTTGACTCTCTCGGGCGGCCTTTCCTCCCACCATTCTCTACCTGTGCCTCAAGCCGTCGTGTATTGCTCACTGTATATCCCACCCTGGCCTGGCTTGGCCGTACCGTTGCAGGCACGGTCCTGGACCTGTTCTGTGTGCTGAACCCCAAGCTCAAGAGGCAGCACCTGGACACCTTTTGCTGGCCCAAGCTGTGGCTGGGATTCTATTTCAACAACGCTGGTGCATACATGCATGTATTGATGTGGCAGAAACTTGGACGTGGGGTTGTTTGATGCCTCTTTCCTGGTGGTTCGCTGCTAGGGTTTAATTACAAGTGGTTGATGTGCTGTTGCTGTGCCACATTGCTTGCAGTGATCCCTCTGTGCATTGCCTACACCTTTTTGACGCGGCACATTGACTGGAGCGGCATTCGATACTGGCGGCAGGCGGGGAAGGTGGTGCGAGTGGTGCACAACCCTTACCAGCTTGACAGCACATGACGCAAGCGGCCCATGACCACGCTACCACCCAGTCAAGCGGCAGTCTGCGTCCCAGGCTCCAGCTGCTGCCAAAACTCGCACTCAACATTGGTACTCAGCTGAGCTTTTGGGGGAGCCTCCAACCAGTAACCTTGGTTGCAGAGTGATAGAGCTACAAGCATCAGAGCATCGCTTACGTGTTGATTGGCTGTTGCTTTACAAGGGCGCCATCAGAGAGCGCAAGAAAAACAAAGCAAATTGTGGTAGGTAACATGAAACTCGGCACAACCAGAGGCAATAAACTAGGAAAGTAGCATGGCACGCAGACAAAGCTGCAGCAGACTTCCGTACGTGTAGGGTAACAAGCTCACAGCAGGAGCAGCATATGACCAGGTGGCGGCGCTACGCTGCTTCAGCTGCAACGCAAGTGAGCTGCACTCATACCAGAAACAACTCCATTTGGCTGCGATCAATATAGCGGCAAGCAAGATCGGCTGTGACCCAAATGAGCTTCTATTCAATTCAGGGCGCCACGAATTCCTCCAGTTCCGCGGGTTTGGGGATCCACAGCTGCAAGGGGGAGGGAGGCTCCCGCAACCGCTGCCAAGCGGCGGCATACTGCGGGCAGGCTGCCCGCTTGGCCTGCCGGTAAGTCAAATGCCCAGACAAATGGCCCTGCTGCTGCTCTGCAGGCTGCACAGCTGGCACCACCTGGCCGGCTGGCGATTGGGGGTTTAGGAGGGCCGGTGCTGCATCAACCGTCGCCGCAGAAGGTGCCGCATCAACCGTCCCTGTAGCAGGCGCTGCACCAAATGCACCAAACGCTTTTGTGGCAGGTGTCATTTCATCCGTGCCTTCCGGCAGCGCATGCAACGGCGCCTCCAGCTGCCTTAGTGCCGCCACTAGGCGCCGCCACTCCGCATACAGAGCCGCCTTGCACACCGACGGCTGCGCTGAGGGCGGCGGCAGCTGTCCGGCCTTCAGGCGTGCTGTGCCCGCTTTCAAGCCCGTGCTGCCAGTCACGGCCTCGCTGTTCCCGCCGCAGAGCACCGACACACATCTGCCACGCTGTGCTGCGCTGCCTGCTGTGCCTCCTGATGCTGCCCCTTCAGCCGCTCGCCCGGTTGAGCCAGCACCCACAGCAGGCTGCCGCTGCTCCTGCGTCTGCGTGGGGAGTTGCTGCTGCTTCCATTTGAAAGCACAAGAGGGGGGCGCAACCCACACAACAGAGGCCCCAGCAGCTGCCCTGCGTGTAGCAGAAAGAGCGAGCCCCAAAGCCTCCAGCCAGCCGCCACTGGCGGCGCCCCAGGGCGCATCTGCAAGCAAACAAGTGGCTGACACTCCAGCTCCCGCCACATGCGCGTGCATTGCTGCCTTTCTATCTGTGGTTGGAGTGTGAATGTGCAGTGTGGGAGAAGACTGCTGGAAGCCTGGCGGCAGGCGCTGCGCAGCCAGCTGTGCCGTTCGCCCCAGCAGGGCCCGACGCAGGGCAGCGTCAGCCGCCGCCGCTACCACGTTGTCGGTGTGGAGGGCAGGCAACGGGATGGCGCCCCGGGCCCCAACTGCAATTCCTGCTGCAGCTGCAACGGCTGGGTCAGCCGGCTTGGTTGTTGCAGGATTTGCTGCTGAGGGTGGTGCAGCAGCTGCTACGGTAGCGAGCCCCGCCGCTGCAGCAGGTGGTGCTGGCGGGGGTATGGTCTTTATTCCTACCGCTGGCGCTGCAGCCAACGATGGTGCTGGTGCTGGTGTTGTCCCCGGTGCGGTCACTGCTGCTGCAGCTGATGCTCTTGCTGCCGCAGAAGCCACTGATGCGGGTGCCGCAGTTGGTGTGGGTGCTGGTGCTAGCGCTGGTGCTGGTACTGCCGCTGGTACTGGGGTGGGCTGGCTGCCTTGCGGGAGTCCCACTGTGATGGAGGACAAGTGGAGGGGAGCTGCCAGCAGGCCACCCAGCAAAGAGCCCTGCAGAAAGGAGAAAAAGCAGAAAAAAGTAACGGGCACTGGGCATGTAATCACACCCCACAACGTTGCACAAGGGGGGAAGCAAGGTTTGGATTGCGAGAGCGCGAGCTTCTAGCAGGGCATGACCACAGAAGCCAAGCACAGGTGTACCGCTGTAACCATTCGCAGTACAACATGCTGGAGTATGTTATGCTGTACTATAACAGGCATTAGGCAAATTCAGGGCATTCAAGCTGGACTGCATCAGGCACAGGAGCCAGGCGGGGCAGGTGACGGCGCGGGACATGATCATGTGTATGTGGGGTGGGTGGTTTGTGCGAGTGGGTATGAATGTTGGTGTCTGGGGTGGTGTATGTGTGTGTAGGTACTTGCCTGCAGGCCCAGCATGACCCAGCGTGACAGCTTGTCGCTGCACGACATGCTCAGCGTGGCGTCTCCCCTGCCGGGCTTTCGCCGCACCACGCCGGTCTGCTGCGCCTCCCCATACGACTCCACCTCGTGTTGCTGCGGCAGCTGCCACCCGTCTGCCCCCTGGTGGCGGCTGTTGTGGTGGTCGTGGCGCTGCTGCAGCGCCTGCTCGGCTAAACTGAGAGGATCCTGCTGCTGCTGGCGGTACAAGTTGCCTCCTGTCTCCTGCTCCTGCCTGAGCCCCGCCTCCTCATTCAAGCCACCTACAGCCTCTCCATCCCCAATCTGGCTCCGGCCGTCACTTGCGCCCAGCCGCTGACGCTTCAAAGGCTTGGCGCCAGTTCGCCCAAAGGCCGAAGAGGAGGGTTGATTGAAGCTTGCAGGGCGCGCCACGCCGCCATCCTTGTCGCAGCATGCACCGCAGCTGGCAACTGCTGCCTCAGTGCCAGCATGCTGTGCATGTGTCAGCCGCTGCTGAGCGATTCCCTGCTGTGGCGCCTGCTGCTGCTGCTGCTGGTTGCCTGGCTGCTGCTGCTGCTGCTGGTTGTATAGCGGAATGTGCTGCTGCTGGTTGGTTGGATGCTGCTGCTGCTGCTGCTGCTGGTTCATGTCCTCCGACGGCTGGTGCAGCTGACGGCAGGCAGAGGGAAGGTCGAGGATGCTGGCATCCCCACAAGGGGGTTGGCTAACATACATGTGAAGCCGCACTCCGGGCTGCAGCTCAAACCGCCAGCCGCCAAACAAATCATTGCCCTGATCGTTGACGGAATCATCTGCAGCGGTGGCGCTTCCCAACTGGGTGGCACAACGGGGTGGAACGAGCCGCAGCACCCGCGTCCCTTTTGCCGCCGCCGCCACCGTGCCAGCTACACCAAGTTGGCAGGCTTCCCGCTGCGCTGCCTGGGGCTGTACCCTGTACTGCTGTACCGCCTCTAGCATCTCGCAGTAAAGCCAGCGCAGCAGCGCCCGTCGGCACAGAGCCTCGGCGTGGCAGTCGTTCAAGACGCCGCCACCTGGCAGGCGCCTGGATGCCCCCAGGCATTTGGTGCCAGTGCCAATGGCAACAACCGCCACCTCCCTGCTCTCCCGCTGCTGCTCCTGTTCCTGCTCCCATTCCTGCTGCGGCCCTTGCTGCTGCTCTGCATGCTTGGAAGCAGGCAGCACCTCGCCGCCGGCGCTGCAAAGAGCCCTACCGCCGCTGCTGCAGCTGTCAGGCGCGGGCAGCGACACCGCTATGCCTGCCAGCACTGTGTGCTCATGAGGCTGGGGCTTGCCTGTCTTGGGCAACGACGCAAATTGAGCCAGCACGGCTTCGGCAACTGCGTCTCCCATATGCTGTGCTGTGCTGTGCTGTGCTTTGCTTTGCTTTGCTGTGTCGTGCTGTGGTGGGTCAGGCGCTCACATGCGCAGCTATCTCAAGAAGTATGTTTTTACATGTCCGTGACAGCAGCTGCTTGCTTGCTGCCGTCACTACCACCTGCCTTTCAAGGACAGGCGAATCTGCTGCTGATGGTGGGTGCTACTGCTGCTGCTGCGGCGGCGGCGGCCGCGATTTCTTGCTGACTGCGTAGACAGTGCTCCACTCGCCGTGCCGATGTTGCACACAAGCTGGACTATCAATCAATGTGCAATTCTGCCAGATCCCTACTTAGTAACCCTGTCTAAATGAGTGACAGGCAGCTGTTCAGAGTGGGCTCTGCGATAAGGGGGCCGCTGCTGGTGCTGCTGGGCCAGCCGGTCGAAACCCCGCTGAGGTCCTGCAAACCCCTGGCTGGGTGTGCCGACCACTCCGCTAGGGCAGTTGGGCCGATTGCTCCACCCACACCCTGTTTACTCCTGCATGGGTGCCGGCACCGCCTCCCCTGCTGCTGCTGCTGCTGCTGCGGGTGCTGGCTGCTTGGCTGCCTTCTTCTTCTTGAGTTGCTTGGGGCCTCTCTTGGTTACCTTGGCTGGTGAGGCTGCATCAATCTGCACACGTGAGGGTGAAAAACGAGGCTGCCTGGTGAACACAAGTGTATCACAAATAGGGGCTGGTGTTTGAAGGGCAAAAATGGTGCTGGCGGGCAGAGACACAGGCAGCCCGGCTTTGCCTGCCGCCTGAAGAAAGCTTGGCGCACTCAGTCGCCTGGCGTTGCCCGCTGCGCAGCAGGCAGAGGCAGACGACCTGCTGCGCTGGGAAACCTGCCATGCACAGCGTGTTATCTCCACTGCGGTTACTCAGCAGGGCAGCAGCCCACCTGCATCGCCCCCTCCTGCTCCCCGCTCAACACCTTGGCCTTCTTCTGCACCTTGCGTTGGTGCTTCTTTGTGCGCACGCCGCTCACCGCCTTGACCGCCGCCTTGTGCTTCTGCAGGCATTACAGCAGACGACGGAGCTGTGAACATGTTGGTGGTATCAACAAACTGAAAAAACAAACTGAAAAACGATCAATAACGTTTGCGAATACAGGCTGCACTTGCAAGTTGTGTGAAGGGATTTGCGGCAAAGGCGTCAAATCAAATAAGCTGAGCAAAGCCTGCTGTTGATGCTGCACACTAGACTCAGCACACTAGATAATGCATTGAATACCAGGCCGACACGCAGCAGCAAGCGTCGGGCTGTGGCAGTCTGACAGGGCGGGCGTCTGAGGCTTGAGAGCACAGGACGGGCATGGGTGGGTGGCACTCATAGTCATGGCTGGGCACGTGAACGAGAGCATTGTGCAGTAACTCACCGCAGTGACGCCTTTGCGTTTTTTGACCTCACGCTGCTTCTGAGCCTTCTTCTTTTGCCAGGACTTTTTCTGTAGCAACGCAAGGCAGATGGAAAGTGTATCAACAAGGGCACGAGTGTTGCAGCAACAGCAGGGGCAGCAGCGGCACCGGAAACGGCCCTGCGACAGTCGCACCAGCGACCAGCGTCATCCGGAAGCGGTTCAGTTAGAGTCAGTAAAGCAGGGGAAGGAGGAGCCCGCTGCAGTTTGCTCACTTTGGAGTTGAACCCGCCGTTTACGCTGCCTGCATGCATGGGCAGGGCAGGGGCCACGACAAGGCCCAAGGTTAGAGCTCAACACTGTCTTGCCGAAAATTGGCTGCAGTCACAGCAACCGACGGTGTATTAGCGTAACTGTCTGCTTTAGTGCTGGGATTTGAATGCTGGTTGGCTCCTTAGAGCGGCGGGGACCCCGCCCGCCTGCTCGCCTACAAGCAGCGGCAGTGCCCAAACTGCAGCACAGCTTGTGCCCGCACGGCTGTATATGCCACGTAGTCGACGAAACACTCTGAGGCTGCAAGCAGACGCTGCAGCGCGTGACAAAAGCCATGCATTGCAGCGTCACCTGGCATGGCTCCTCACTCGGGTTGGCAGAGCGTGGACACACTGAAGACGTTGAAACCCTTGTGCTTGGGTGTTTGCGGACGCCCTGATACCTGCTTCTCTGTACGGCTGTACAGGTGGACGAGAGTGCAGGAAGGCTCTGCTATGCACTACCAAGCACCACAGGCTCCTTGTTCTGCGCTGTCCTTTGCTCTACTGGCTACCGGCAAAGCCAAGCAATCCTCTCGAAACGCCTCACGGGACCTGTGTGGCCGAAGGGTGTGGGGGCACAGCGCAACGACAAGGATTTCCCAAGACATGTCTACCTCTGCACAGCTTCGGCTTCTGAGTGACTTGAAGGCAATTAAGGCAAGGCTCGCACATAGCTGATCAATGGTTCCCCTGCGCGGCTTTAAGCACTGGGCCATGCTCTTCCCTGCAATTACACCTATATCTCAACGACGGAATCGTCGTGCAAACCGTCGCGCCCCGCTGAGCCCAGCTGCTGCCACCGCCACTGCCACCACGCGGCGCCGCACTTGGTTCCTTCTGTTGTGTGGCACATGTTCTGCTTGCTCATAGCGCTGAAACTGCCCCATGTCATAGCAGGTCGAGCCGCCAGAGGGATGCAGCGCATCGCCACTCAGCGACGACAACCTTTTCGTGTGGGGCGCTTCCATTCTTGGCCCTGCGGAGACTCCTTGGGAGGTGTGATGCGCTGATGTCCTCGGCATCACTTGTGTCCACTTTCCCTGTTGCGTCAGCTCTTCTTCTCACCCAGATATACATGACAAGCCATTCAAACGCGTTGCCAACCATGCATTCTTTGCAAACCCCATGCTGCTGCTCTGCCGAGCCCTCCCAGTCCCCAGCTCACCAACGCACCATATCGCCGTGGGCTGTGGCGCGCTGCTAAACCGCTGCACAAATGTGTCGTGTCCTGCAGGGCGGCATCTTCCAGTTGCGTGTAACTTTTAGCGAGCACTACCCGGACCGGCCACCGCGAGTGCGCTTCACTAGCGAGGTCTTCCACCCAAACGTGAGCCAAGGGGCGGGGTGTTTGCGACTGACTTGCACTTAAGGTTTGAGCTGTTTGTATGTAAGGTTTAGTGCTGCTTTTCTGAGAAGTAGCAGATGCCGCCTGCAAGGTCTACAGTGACATGATGTTTCTAAATTTGATTTATTGCTCAGATGTATTGTTGCTGAGTGCCCTTCGGTCTGCTGTGTGCATGCTTGCAGGTGTATAGCGACGGCACCCTGTGTGAGTGACCCAGACTCTTTGCGCTCTTGTGCCCTGGGCCTTATACACGTAGAACAATGCATATTATGTAACTCTTTGCAACCCTTGAACCAGGTCTATTGTTGTGTTTTTTTTTCACGATGCGAGTCACGTCCCAGACACTGACTGCCCTGCTGCTGCACATGTTGCCTTTTTCTCTTACATACAACAGTTGGTGTTTGATGCCCCGTACTCTGCCCGCCCGCTAAAGTATTTTTTATCGCATCCAGCGCCGCCCACCATTGATGCAAGGCACGTGCCCCCTCCCACACAGCGCCGCTTGTCACCATGTGTTGGACTTTCGTGGTTGTGCTGCTGCAGGCTTAGACATCATCCAAGACCACTGGAGCCCCTGCCACAACATCTGCTCCATCCTCACCTCCATCCAAAGTTTGCTCACAGACCCAAATTGCGCCAGCCCAGCCAACCCAGAGGCAGCACAGGTGTGGTGCGGTCAGCAGGGAAGCCCTCCCATGAACCTTCCCTCCTCAGGGGACTACATGCACAGCAGACTGGAAGCCGCTTGCTGTCACGGAAGGGCATTCTTGTGTGCGCAGGGGAGTTGTTATTTTGCTGGCATGCTGCACTGCGTCAGCAAGGGTGCAAGGAATGGGCTCGTGGATTGAGCGTGTGCACGCGGTCAACTTGCATGCTCTCGGCACTGTGGCGTGTGGATGGAAGTGATAATCTGCGCCTGGTGGTAACCTGGGGCCAAGGCTGATTGCATTGGGACTTAGGCTACTTTGCTTCTGCTGCGCCTTGCTTCCTGCTTGCCCTCTGTCACGTGCCCGCAGCTGTACACGGCAAATAGAAAGGACTACAACCGGCGGGTGCGTCGGATAGCGCAGAAGAGCGTGGAGATGTGACCCATGTCAAGCTTGCTGCGCTGGCTGCTGCGTGAATTGCCCTGCGCCTCTGCGAACGTATGATGGCACGGGATCTCAAGCCCGGCCCCTCCTTTCCCATAAACCTGCTTTGCTCAGAAAGGCGGCAGGCGTGGTGATCAAACTACCTTCTGATATGCTTGCCCATCTTACAAACTTCCTCACCCGCCTTTGAAGGCTACCCTTCTCGTTGCCCTTTCCTGCTCCACTTTCTAGCTGCCCGCTTCAAGCCCTGCCACCTGCCGCTCTGCACCCCGCTCTCCCCCGCAGCCTGCCGCACGCTTGCATGCAATTTAGCTGTCATGTCCCTGGTCACTGTATCAATTTGGGCGGTATTGGGGCCCCTTGTATCATCATCATATCATCTGCCTCCGTGTATCCATGTATATAATTCCACCTTCCCCAATCTGCCGTCCAACCTAGTGCGCAGCCTGCGGACAGCTAAAGTCCTCGCCCTCCTTGCAATAATGGTTGCTTTCGTTATCGATGTGCGCTCTTTATTGGAAGAAGCAGATTTTGCTGCCACTAAACTCGCCAGCTTGGAGCCCGGGACGGGGCTGGCTCCACGGCTGCAATCTGCCGGTGCCAGCGCTATCCATGATCGCACTTCTGCGCAATCCAGGCATTCTGGCAGGCATCGCAGCTCGCCTCGGCCTGTTGTGCCCAGTCTTAGCCGCAATAGCAAGGCGGTCATCGCTGGCTTTGGACGCTTGATCAAGCACGCCTGGTCGTACATACTCGATCCAGCTGCACCCAAGTGCGTGCAGCAAGGCAGATGACGTCCACGGTTACCACACCGTCGTTGCAGCGACAACTAGCAAATGCGCGTGTTCCCGCAAGGCAGCCGATGTCCATGAGCATAGGACCCGCACGGCGACGCGGCGGGGGCCGGCGCTGGGCCTCCAAAGTTGCGGCAGCAGCGACAGCGGGGGCGGGTGTGCGGCTAGCGGGTGTAGGCTCCTCTGTGCCAGAAAAGTTCCTCACTAACGATGACTTGGCGCAGCTTGTGGATACTAGCGACGAGTGGATCACCACACGCACGGGCATCAGGAAGCGGCACATATTATCGGAAGGAGAGACGCTGTCGAGCCATGCGGCAGCGGCATCGCGTCGGGCGCTGGAAATGGCGGGCGTAAGTGCAGAAGATGTGGACCTGATAATCATGGCCACATGCAGCCCAGACGACCTCTTTGGCAGCGCAACAACCGTGCAGGCAAGCTGCTAACTGTGGTGCCTTCGCCAAACTGCGGCAATCGGCAATGTTCCCAAGCTGCCTCGCATGCATAGACGCCATCCCAGCTTTAAGCACGTTGTATCAGCACATTGTTTGGGTTTGCAGTGCGCGTGCGACTGCCAGTATCCTCAAAGCTTGGCTTTGCAGCTGTGGATTGGACTAGCCTATTGCGGGTGGCCTTGTTGTGCTGTGCAGGCTGCAATAGGCGCAAATCGTGCGGCAGGGTTTGACCTGACGGCAGCATGCAGCGGCTTTGTCATGGGTCTGATAACAGGGTCGCAATATATTCGTACTGGCACTTACAAGACTGTGGTTGTGATAGGTGGGTCACTGTGCTGCCATGGCAGCATGAACCGTGCTCTTTGGGGGCGGTTCTGCAGCAGATTGCCGTTAACATCGCTCTGTGTTACATGTCGCATGCGCTGTGCTATGCCATGCCATGCCGTGCTCAGCTCAACAACCCTGACATGCATGCTGCAACTCGTAGCCCTTGTCTTTTGCGTTTGCGTTGTTAGCACATATTCATGGCATTGGCTCCGCCTGTTCTCCACCTTTCAAGCGCAGGCGCCGACGCGCTGAGCCGCTACATCGACTGGCGGGATCGCGGCACCTGCATCTTGTTTGGCGACGGCTGCGGAGCGGTGGTGCTTACGGCACGGGAAGATGGCAACTGCGGGCTGCTTGGGCTTGACATGCATTCAGGTGTGTTGATTGCTTTGATGCTGGTTTTGGAAGAGCCTACTGGAATTTAGAAGCATAGATGAAAGTGCCAACCAAATGAGAACGAGAGCTCAGCTTGTCTCCTATTTGGGACGGTGTAAGTGTGGGCTGAGTAGGGACCCTACAAACCCCACACTCATGCCGTCCCACAGAAGACAGCCTGAGCTCTCTCCATCTCGATCTCTTAGTGCCTTGCCACCTTGCTTTCCAAGCTCAACATGCTTCGCCGCTCGCTGCCTGCTTGTTGTGATCTGCTGCCGTTCCTTACAGGCCAGGCTCACACTGGCCGCCACCCATAATGTGCCAGCCCCTCACTGGCCGCTGCGTGCCAGGCCCTCAAGGGCCGCCCTTATGCTGGCTATGTCTTCCCTGTGCAGACGGAAAGGGCATGCGGCATCTGAACTGCGTGTTTGCCGGGGAGGGCATGAAGCCGCTCAGCAATGGGCACGCTAGCGAGCAGGTGGGTGCGCAGCTGTGTGCGACAGCTGTTACTGTGCAAGCGCGACAGTATTTGCGGGCTGCCATCCTCAAATGCATCTGCCTTGAATATTCACCAGCTTCAAAACTGTGCTAGCACCATGCCTCTGCCCCCGCTGCCACTTGGGGATGCTGTCCTCCTGCCGTGCGCTCTTCCGCAGCCACTCTGCCAACCGCCACACCTCCATGCTGCTGGCGGCCTGGGTGCCTGCGTGTCGTGCCTGCTGCCTGCATGCAGGCCTCCTTTAACAACTTGTACATGAACGGGCAGGAGGTGTTCAAGTTTGCTGTGAGGGCTGTGCCGACGGTAAGCCCTGGAGGGCTGTAATCTTGCAGTGCTTTTAATGGAAGTATCTCCCATCCCTTTTTCATGTTCCTTTCATAATCACCCGACAAAGACTCACTCATTTCAGCAGGCTGGTTGCGCATGGCATGTGCCAGAACGTAGCCCACTGCCACTGTTGCCTGCCGTCGGGTGGACCCCTTCCGTCAGTGTGACCTCGCGCATTCCCTTCTGGCGCCCCATTGAAGTTCAATTTTTGTGCGAGTTCCCGCTGCTGCCGATGCAGGTGATTGAGTCGGCGCTTGAGAATGCTGGGATGGAGAAGGAGCAGATAGACTGGCTGGTTATGCACCAGGCCAACATGCGTATCCTGAGCGCAGCAGCAGACCGCCTGGGAGTGCCTCCAGGTGCTGACGCATGCGCATATGAGGGTGTGCACTTGAGTGTTGTACTTGGGTGTATGCAGTTGAACGTGTGCTTGTGAGTGTGTTGGGGCGAGTGGTTGTGGGTGTTGCATTGATATGGGTTGACATTGCCTGGACTTGCCACATTCATTCGTAGACACTACAGCCGAAGCTCTGCCCTCGCCCGCAGCAGCAGTCTCCTGCCGGTCGTTGTGTCGCACTCTTTGCGGCAAAGATGGTGGTGTCCAACCTGGCCCTGCCGGGTTTCTGTCCTGAGAGCAGGACAGTCGTTTCCCACCTTGCCTTTCTTTCCAATACCTTTCTGCAGAGCGTGTGGTTTCCAACCTTGCACAGTACGGAAACACCTCGGCGGCCTCCATCCCTCTGGCCCTTGACGAAGCTGTGCGGCGTGGCGACATACAACCAGGGGAGGTGCTGGCAATGGCGGGCTTTGGGGCGGGACTCACGTGGGCATCTGCCATTGTGCGCTGGGGTTAAGGGGCCATCCATCCTGCTCAGCGGCAGAGACACCCAGAGATTGACGATTTTGCTCAGTCCTGCTCCCACGCCTGCTCACAATCGCCTGTCAGCATAGCTGCCGCTAAGCAGCCAAGCCACTTGTGCCCTGCAAGCTCACCGATGTACTGCTTGTTTTGGCGGTACTGGCTGCTTTCCATCTTCTGCCTTGTCGGCACGTTGGCCGATCTGAGGCTTCAGTCCTTTGCAGCTGTTGTTTGCTGTGCTGTGCGTTACCTGCGGCCCTGCTGTCAGCCAACTCGGTTGACAGTTTGTTTCAGCAAACTATGCTTGTTTTGTTCCGTATCTCCCTGTTTTAACCTGCTCGCTTGGCTACGTTTTGTTGGTACTGTACCATGCATTGCCTCCTGCTGCTGCCTGCCCCTCTTTACGACTGTTCCACCTGCAACTGCAAGCTTAGCTGCTTGTGCAAGGACATGCAACAAGCTCCAAAAAGTGCACACGAATCTAGCAGGCGGTAGGCACGGCACTTCAAACTGGCCTCATGGCCATGAACATTGCCTCCCTCCCCCTGCCAACCACCAGCTGGAGTTGCCTATATGTTACAACAAAAATGTGCTGCGATGCAGCTCTACTGTGTTGGTGACGCAAGTGGTCGGCAGATAACGAGGCAGAATGCATCATGATAAAAGAGAGGCTGGCCAGCAATGGGCACAGAAGCTAGGCGCATGGGCTGTGTACAAAGGGAAGAACCTAGAGCAGGCCAGAGGTGGTGAGGCAGGGTTCAGGGCACGGGCGCCGGCGCGGGGGGCTAATGCCCGCGCACGCCACAGGGCCAATCTGAATACACGCCACTTTTGCCACCGCTGCTGTCTCCGCTCCTGCTCCTTCTGCCACGGCTGCACACACGCAGCCACAGGGCTCTGCCGCCGCAGCCACGCAAATGGGTGCTTGCTCGCACTGCCACACCGTGGCCTGGTACCACTGAGGATCCTGCTCAGGACCCGTGCACCTTAATCTGGTCCTTCTTGCACAGCTGGTTGCCCAGCAAGAAGGCCGACACGTTCTTGCGCTGGTCTCCCTGCAGCTGAAGCACCTTGCCCAGCTCCTCGTCCTCAATCACGGTGCCGTTGCAGCAGTACTCTGCAGTACAATGGTTGGGGGAGAAGCACTAATACAGCCAGGTCAATACGAAGGTTGGGCTAGCACAACTGAAACGATGTAGATATTGGAGCTTCTACCAGTCGCTTCTACCTTTGCTTCTACCTTTGGAATGTTCATATACAGACCAAGAACATGCAAGGCCCAAATGCGGGGCCGCTAGCGAAAAAATTGTAACACGAGAGCAACAGGAAACAACGAAGTGCACCTGCTGCAAATGAGTTGAAACTCAACGTAACTGCACAAAACTGACACATGCTGTGCTTGGAGTGCTGCGTTGCCCAACTGCAAGGGGTTTGCAAAGCCCCCTCCCCGTCAGCTTACCCTTCTTGAGGGCCTTGAGGATTTTCTTGTAGTCAAACGCCTCGGGCAGCCCCTGCACAGTGGTCAGAGACTTGCGGCCGTTGCGCTGTTGCATGCGTACATGGACGGCAAAGCCCTCGGCGTCAGGCTTGGCCTTGCTCTTCTTCTCGCCGGCGGGGGCGGGGCCGGCGGGGGCGACCTCGTCGGCGAATGGATCTGCAGACAGGCATGCGGAGGAATTAGTCTCCGATACATATTTTTAAGTCAAGGTTGAGCGCAGAGGACAGCAGGCAATCTGGCGTGACACCAAGTCCCAACTGCCAACGGCGACTGCGCCGGTGCGCCTGCCGCAGGAGCTTCTGGGCGACGCGACAGCCACCAGAGGACAAGCCCCGCGGGATGCGGCGCCGCCTGCGCAGGCCCAGCCCCAAAGCGACCCTGCCCGGGCCCCACAACGCATTAACAGCCCAGCTGCAGCACGCAAACGCTGCAGGCCGTTTTGGGATGCCGGCAGCGCTGATCGAGGGTTCGCCGACCCGAAGCCCTTCCGCACGCACCGAAGCCTCCAGCGAGTGAAGTCGGGAGCTCGAAATCGACGTTCATGTAACTGGGGCGCGTTGCTTCTGCCTGTTTACCGGCTGCGAAGGAAGCAGGTGGCGGCTAGAGGCGAGGAGTGAATACAAGCAACCCAACGCGCGCCACGCTTTTTGTGCAGGCGAAGGCGTTCTTTCTCCGAATGCCAGCTCACCGGCCTTTGCCATCGTGCAGTGGCTTAGATCCATGCCCGTTTCGTTCGATCGGGAAGTTGCTCTTGCAGCATACAAGCCCTCAGGAGGGGCTGCCGCTGCCGCTGGCCGCGCTAACAGCTTGCCACCTGCCCCTGCGCTGTGATCGACGCACGGGCCAGCAGCTATGGTGAGTGCTGTGTTCCGTCTGTTTCTTGCATCTTGCCTCTACACCGCCTGCGCCGTCAACACCACCCCCAACCCCTCGATCACCTGCTCCCCCTTTGCAGCCGCTGCGACTGGATATCAAGGTTGGTTGCGGCTGACAGCGTCCTTCCGTGCTTGTTGGGCACATCCAGCGCCCTGCACGCTTGCGGCAGACTAGGCAGGGCCAGCGGGGCGGCTATCACCGCTCCGCCGCTTGCAAGCCTGCTTGTCTTGTGTACCGCATTCCCTTTGCTGCTGCAGAAAGTGTTCTCGCAGCGCTCGGATCGTGTGAAGAGCGTGGAGCTGCACCCAACAGAACCATGGTGCGTGCAATGCAGGCGGGGGCTCCCTACACGTTGCTTCACCTGCAGTCGGTACCGGGTGGGCTGATGCCATTTGGAGCCCACTTTAAAATCCTGCTCTATGATTCTGCAGGATCCTGGCATCCCTTTACAACGGCCATGTCTATATCTGGAATTATGCAGAGCAGGTGCCGCTCTTGCTGCCTGCTGCCTGCCCACAGCATGGCTGTGCAAGGCGGGCAGCATGGCTATAGCTGGGGAGGTGCTGTGCGGCTCATGATGCAGGGTCAATTTATAAGAGGGTCATTGGATCAAGCAGTTAATGCGTAGTCCGATATTACAGCAGCAGCCAACTTGGCGCTGGTAGCCGTGAAGATGGCAGCTGCGACGCACCCGCCGCTGCCTGCTGCCCTGCTCAGCCTTATTTTGCTTGCAGCCATGTGCGAGCATCATAGAGCATAAACAATTTGTCAGGCCCATGTACATCGATTGTTAAACTCCCTGCTTGCATGATGCTCCATCCGCTGCTGCTGTCTGCAGTCCCTGGTCAAGTCATTTGAAGTCACAGACCTGCCTGGTACGCAGCACTGGGGGCTGTGGTGTAACTGCCTGTCTGCTCGTCTGCCTGGCCGCATCTGTTGAAGCAGCACCGCATGGCATGCTCCAAAATCTGTAGCCCTGTGTGTGTGCATGTTACTGCTGTTCCTTTGGCATGCGTATGGATCGTACAGCCCAGCAGCAGAGCTTCTCTCCTCGCCTGCGCTTTATCCCAACCAATTCACACTGCACCCCTGATTCACGATTTATGCCCTTAAAAAGTGCCCATGCCCTCTGAGTTCAACTCTTAATCACCATGCTGTTGTGCTCCCTTGCCGCCACCGCTGCAGTTCGCATTGCCAAATTTGTGCCACGTAAGCAGTGGGTGATTTGCGGCGCCGACGACATGTTTGTGCGGGTGTACAACTACAACACCATGGACAAGGTGGGTGGGTGTGGGGTTCACGCGTCGTGTTTGATTGATGGTAGTACCGCAGCTTTATACTTTTGTCCTGGCCGTGCATGAGCACGTGTAGTTGGTGTTGGTGAGGTACAAAGGACCCCTTCAGATGATGCAGCAGAATCTGCGCGCTGTTGGCATGTCCAATCGTCACTTGCTGACTTGCTGACCCCCCTTGGACCCGCTGCCGCATGATGGTGCAGGTGAAGCAGTTTGAGGCCCACACAGACTACATCAGGTGGGCATGTAGGGGATGTGCTGGTGTTACATGCCGTGCGTTGCCGTCTCTTGAAGTGGCAAGCATATACTGAGGCGTTTGTGTTTCAGCCGAGCGCTGTGCCCTGCTGCACCCTCTCATAGTTCCCTAGCCAACTGAAGTGTTGTCATTGCATACTGCGCATGCATGACCAGCCAGTTCTGCTGCCGCTGTTGGCTTCACACTTGCGCAGGCACATAGCTGTGCACCCCACGCTGCCGTACGTGCTGACCTGCTCTGATGACATGCTGATCAAGCTGTGGGACTGGGATAAGGGCTGGCAATGCACCCAGGTGAGGAGTTGGCCCTTACTCTCTTAAGCCCTTTGTTCCTGCCCCTGCCACCTACATCAACCCTTTTGAGCCCTGTGCTCCCTGCCCCTGCCACCTGCGCCGTCCGGAATGTCCAGCACATGAGCAGCGCTTTGTCTGGGATTGCCCAGCACGTGCTGCATTGCACTTGACTGGGCGGTACCACAGTCTTGACAATTGATTGCAGCTATGTTGTTGGCATCAAGCTCAAGACCAGCCTGCCT
Source organism: Ettlia oleoabundans (assembly GCA_019693395.1). Taxonomy (NCBI): domain Eukaryota; kingdom Viridiplantae; phylum Chlorophyta; class Chlorophyceae; order Chlamydomonadales; genus Ettlia; species Ettlia oleoabundans. Next base: position 2,790 of record JAAMXP010001856.1, on the reverse strand, counting down.
CTTGCCCACCTGTGCAGCTGCTAACCGTTCGCAATAGGCTCTGCACCAACTGCCTGTTTCATGCCCCACTACCCGCTGCTCCACCATGAGTGTGCCTTCCACTCACCTGCATCACTGCCTGCCTGCCTGCCTGCCTGCCTGCCTGCCTGCCTGCCTGCCTGCCTGCCTGCAGATCTTTGAGGGGCACTCACATTACGTGATGCAGCTGGTATTCAACCCTAAGGACACCAACACTTTCGCATCAGCCTCACTGGACCGCACAATCAAGGTTTGTTGTGTAATTTCACAGCCACCACGCCCGCACGCACGCACGTTTTAGCCAGCCTTCCTTTTTGCTGGCACCTGCTGTGTTTCGCAGGTGTGGAGCCTGGGCAACCCCACCCCCAACATGACTTTAGAGGGACACGAGAAGGGGGTAAACTGCGTGGACTACTACTCAGGTACAGATGTACCGCATTGTTGTACTGCTGACCCACGCCTCCTGGTAGCAAAAGTGTGCCACACATCACAGGGCGGGGACAGCGCCTGGTGTGGCTTTCTGCTCCCCTCTTCTCACTTCTGAGCGGCTGCTGCTGCTCGAATTGGTGAGGATGGTGGTGTGTTGTGCGGTGCGTTGCATCATGTCGGTGTGTTTATGGGTGATGCGTGTGTGCCAATGTACCTCTGTGTGTGTCCTCTATGTGCAAAGGCGGCGACCGTCCCTACCTTGTGTCTGGCGGAGATGACCGGCTGGTCAAGGTATGGGACTACCAGACCAAGGCGTGCATACAGGTGAGGTGGTGATGGTGTGTGGGTGGGTGGGGTGGGGGTGGGCGATGGGGTGGGTGACCGGCAGAACCATAAGGGCAGTGTATGTTGTGTGCGTGGACTTTCCATGGTCTGTCAAGCCAGCGGGTGTGATTGCCAAAAGGGTGGGTTACATCCTATTGAGCAGCTGCAGTGTGCCAGCTTATCACGCTAAAATCGTATTGCACATGTGTTGTACTGCCACCGTCGCATGTTGTGCCACACATGTTGCACTGCAGACGCTGGATGGCCACAGTCACAACATCTCTGCCGTGTGCTTCCACCCAGAGCTGCCCCTCATCCTCACTGGATCAGAGGACGGCACCGTGAAGCTGTGGCACAGGTGAAAGGGGGAGGATGAGGCAGGCTAGAACTCTTGTGTATTTCCAACAGTGAGCTCAGCTTGCGTACCTGCCTGCGTGGCTCTCGTCTTCTACCTGGCCTGCTGCTTTGGTTCGTAGTGCTTGTGTTCGCTTGTCTCACTGTGGCGGTTGTTGTCTTGCCTGAATGGGCTCTCCTGCACATGCCCTCTAGGTTCGCCTATGTGTGGCCGTGCGCGTGCTGCATGCACATGGTGCAGTGTGTGTGTGTGTGTGTGTGTGTGTGTGTGTTTGTGTGTGTGTGATGTTGTATGCCTTGTACTGCCTGGTGCAGCACCACGTACCGCCTGGAGAACACCTTGAACTACGGTATGGAGCGAGTGTGGGCGGTGGGATACGTCAAGGGCTCAAACAGCATAGCCGTGGGGTGAGTATCTTTCCCAAATCTTGCTCCCTTTCTCTCCTTTCAAGTACATGCGCAGGTGTTTTATACGTTTGAAACTTGCTCCAGCAGCTCACTTATATGAGCAGGAGTTATCTTCTCCACACGTGCTTGCTTACATCCCTGCTGGTTTCGTGTTTACTGGGAGGTTACAATCCCCGCCCATTCCTGCATGCTGTGCCACGCACCCTCGCGCACCCTCAGCCGCCCGCCCTGCAATATTTGGTATGCAGCTACGATGAGGGGTGTGTGATGGTGAAGTTGGGCCGTGAGGAGCCAGTGGCTTCTATGGATGCGAGCGGCAAGATCATTTGGGCGAAGCATAACGAGGTGCAGACCGTCAACGTGAAGAGCCTTGGAGACGTGGAGGAGGTGGGCGGGTGCTGGAAGGGTGGGGTCGCAATTATGGTTGATTGCTGGGTACGCTGGAAGGTGGCGGTGCAAGGGGGGCGCCTCTTGCACCAGTGGGGTGGTGGGGGTGGTAGGGGTCCAAATTTTGTTTGTAACTGCCGTGCGGCGGCCGGCAATCTGTGCGGGCACTCTGCGGCAGGTTGATGTCTAGATTGTTGGCTGGTAGCTTGCAATAGTGGTCAATGGCTTGGCGCAGCTGCTGCCTTCTGCCTGCTATCGCCTGTCTCGGCCACCCCTCTGTTGCTTACATAGTCCTGCTATTTTACTCTTCCTTTCCGCTTATAAACACGCACGTGCAGACCGACGGCGAGCGGCTGCCTCTGGCTGTGAAGGACCTTGGGTCCAGCGACATCTACCCGCAATCCCTGCAGCACTCCCCCAACGGCCGCTTTGTGACGGTGTGCGGCGACGGGGAGTACGTGATCTACACAGCGCTGGCCTGGCGCAACAAGAGCTTCGGATCAGCCCTGGAGTTTGTGTGGGGAGATGACTCCAACGTTTTTGCCACACGCGAGAGCAGCAACACGAGTGCGTGGCGGCTGTATGCTGTGATTGCATGTGCATGCGGTGTGGTGGGGCTTGATTGAAGTGCCATCATGGGCAAGGATGGGGCTTTGTAGAACGTCGTCAACGTTTGAGTGCTCGTGCATGCCAACCATTCTGTACACAACCAATTTGCATTCTCACATTCGCATCCCTCGCACATTGCGCCTGCTTCAGCAGGTACAGCAATTTACTGCAGCGCCCGTCCTTCATCAGTGACAATGAAGCACCCACAAGCAATTTGCAGCCATTCACAAACCAACCAGCTAGTATCCTACCCCACCCACC
>JAAMXP010001854.1:0-22020 GCA_019693395.1 Ettlia oleoabundans | reverse complement strand
CCCCCCCCCCTTGTCAAAGGCACCTGCTCCAATAACAAACAACATACCGACGTGCTTGCTGGCTTGTGTTGTACCCAACGGCACTCGGCATGCAACACACTGCAGGAGCTGACCCGGGTGGGCGTGCTGAACGTGCCTGACTGGACCGAGGCGGGCAAGGTGTATGCTGAGGGCGAGAACGCCATCCCCTTCTCTGCGTTGCTCATGGTCCAGCTGTTCCTCCACAACTTTGTTGGTGAGTAATCTGAGATCATGGAGACCAAACTCCTGTGGGTCAACATGTGCTTAGGCCTGGCATGCTTGAGCCTGCAGCGCCAACTGATGCCGCACCCCGTCCACTTGAACATCTGCAGAAATCAAGCGCTGGGAGGACATCAAGAAGCCTGGCAGCCAGGCGGAGGCTGGCAGTTTTTTGGTAAATGATAGCGCAAATCTGGTTTTGGTGCCCTTTCACACGGGTAATCGGCAGGCGTACAAAAATTAAATCAAGCTGACTCTTGCAGGGCTTCGAGAGCGCCTTCAAGGGCACTGGCGTCAGCGGCTACCCTGGCGGCCCCTTCAACCCCCTGGGACTGGGGTGAGTTGTGATGCAGCCAATGGCCATGGCTTACAGTCCTGTCTATACTGTCAGGGGCGTGCCAAGCAGGATGGCCACATCAAGGGGCTGGGTGAAGGCCTACCAAACTGCGTTTCGCTTCCACATATGCCATTCCGGAATCGGCATGGATATGTGTTGATACGTTTGTCAAGGCCGATAGCCTGCCCAAAGCGACCACAACCTGGCGGTTGGTTGCCCTCGCGTCCACAGTACGCCCAGCTTGACACCTCAAAAGCTCATGGGCGACTGCCAGTATAGTAAAATCTCTGAATGTTCGGAAAGGCAGTGCTAAGCGGTCAGCTGCAGAGGCCAATCTGCCGATTGCTGAGCGTTTTGTGGCTCCGCGGATTGGCTATGGCAGGGCTGCGGTACCTGCAGACAGTGATGAAAGGTTGTATGAAGCGCTGAAAGCATGTAGGAGGCAGTGGTGCAGTATTTTGCCCAAAATACCGTCTCTCCCTTGCGGGGTCCATTCTGCTTGTCCCCTTTATGTCAACTGTGCCAGCATCCTGTTGCTTACTAACAACGCGCCACATGGCAAATCCGGTTGCACACCCCATGCCCTGCAAGTAACTTTCCCTTTCACAACACCCTGCCCTGGTGCAGCAACAGCAGCAAGGAGGCGATGGACGACTTCAAGTGGCGGGAGATCCGCAATGGTCGCCTTGCAATGGTTGCGTTCCTTGGCTTTGTTGCCCAGCACGCTGCTACTGGCAAGGGCCCGCTGGACAACCTGGCTGGTGCGCGCAACATGTTGGGGCGCCTCGTGACCGCCGTGGGGGAAATGTGAATGTTCGAATGTGCTCTGACTTCACGGTTGATGCTGGCCTGAAGTGTACAACTGTCTCGCGCCCCACCCTGCCACAATCTCCACTCACGCCACATGAACACCCAAACTGCCTTTGCTTGAATGTACTTCCCCTCCCTCTTTGCAGACCACCTGGCGGACCCTGTGAGTGGGCTGCAAGCATGGATTGCAGGCAGTTGTTCTTTTGTGTGTGGAATGCTATCACCTGGCATGCATTATCCGCCAACGTGTTACTGCATGAGGGAAGGTTGCAGGAGTGGTTTTTTGTTTGTACATGCGTAAAAGGCCAGAGTGTGATGGTGGCTCAAGTATTAATGTGTTGTTGTTGTTTCCCATTCCCATTCTGATGCAGTGGGCTAACAACTTTGCGGAAAATGGTGTCTCACTCCCCATTTCAATCTTTTAAGACATTGTGATCTTCTAAGAAGAATAAATAGAGGGCACCCGAGAAGACTAATCAACCCCAAACACCATCAGAGTTCTGTGCTTTTTATTCCTTGCTCATGATACGTTTTCGCATGTACCAAAGTACGTGGCCATGCAGCTGGCAGGCGGGAGGTGGTTCCCTGTAATCACAAGTTAAAGTAGAGGTCAGACTATGGATTGTAGTCCGATTGTTTGCTGGTTCACCTGCAGGAAATCTGTACGTTACCGTTATGGTGAACACCACTTGTGTGTTGAAAAGAAAGTGGCAGTGAGCGCTGCGGTGCCGGCAGGGCTCTCAAACATGACGAGTACAACACATGTTACTGCGAAGACCTGAGTCAACCATTCTCTTTTACATCGAAGTTTGTGTGTCTAATTACATCGAAGTTTGTGTGTTTAAGAAGGGCCGGGGGAGTACCAACTGTCCCCATGACATTGACCTGGGACTCGCTCAATCAAGTAACGTCACTTTCTAAGAGCGTAATGGATGGCGGGCGTCACAAATGACTAGCGCCACCTTCAACCAGTGATGGCATTGGTATTGCATGATGGCTTGGAACAGGCAAAGCTAGCCACAGCCCAGTTGCAACATCTAAAGACCTACTTGGCCCAAAAGCTCTCCCATTGCCTGCTGGCGCTGGCAGATGGACCGGTGACAGTAGCTGGCGGAGGCATGCCGGGCAGACCACGCAGTTTATGTACTGGTCTTTGTGTATGTGAGGCTGGGATCGCCGCCTGCTGCTGCTGTAACGACTGCTGCACCGATTGATGCGAGTTTGATGCTGCCGGCAACAATTTCTCCTTCTCTCGATGCTTGAAGCCAAGCAAGCGCAGAACAAAGCGTGCAAGCTCACCGTACAGCGACCCGAACCTGCAACAGGAAGGAGTTGGTGCAGCAGGGTTGACAAGGTGAAAGACCACAGCGCGTCACCCTGATGCACAGTCCTGTGCATGACAGCTGAGTTACACGAAAATGACTCGCAATGATGCAGGTCCAAGCTTGCTCAGGTTTTGCCCCCACCTGTCCAGCAGCTGCAGAAGGGCAGAAATAAAGAAATGCACCGCATGTGCGTTCTCGTCCACCAAGAACGAGAGGCGGCCAAAAAAGTGGACCACCCCTGCAAGCATCAGAAGAGAGGCAGGGTGCAGACTAAACTTTATAGAAAAAGTTGCATGAACGAAGCGGCAACCAATGTTCCAGCTGCTCCCATGCTGCTGCCTCGACACACCGGCACACAACGTACCTATGTGGGCATGCATGCATGCATGCGGCCCACACACGCACCAGAAACAGCATGTAGCATGGCCTGCCATGCAGAGGGCGGTTGGGGAAGGGCGTTGGGGTCACTGGGGTCATATGGCCCTGCAATGACATTTGACAGAACCAGCCTTTGTCAATAGTAAAGGGTAATGAATTAGATATTTCCCAACTGCAAAAAACACCAGCATAGCCCTGGAAGCAAGTGCGCTCACCCTTAAGGGCTCCGTACATGCCCCCAGAGTAGACGCCTTGCATGCCAACGCCGCCATACATCCCGCTGCCATACATGCCCGTGCCATACCCTGCAAATAGGGGGAGCCACACTTGGTGGCATCTGGGCATTTGCCTGCATGCTTGCAAGGCCAACTTGGAGTTGAAAGAACCCGCACACAATGTCCTTCGTCTGCCCATCTCCCAACAATCAAACCCAGTGCATTGCAACAGTGCACGTGGCAACACCTGCTCCATACACACCGCTCCCATACACGCCTGGTCGGCCATACATGCTGCCACCGTACATGCCACCATAGCTGCCATACATGCCGCTGCCGTGGGCTCCATATGGCCTGCATTCACTCCTTGCAACCAAGTATGTTTCAAGGTGGAACCACCCAGACAGGGAGAGCCAGTCCCCCCCCAGGAGGAAACGGCAGAGACCTGCGAGGGGCGTACCGGCTGTAAGCAGTGCCATAACCACTGCTGTAAGCAGTGCCATAACCACTGCCGTATCCAGGTCCGCAGCTGATGTTTGCGGACCCATATGTCGTAGCCCCTTGGCGCTCCCAAGGACGTGGCGGCTGGCCTGCTGTGTTGCCAGCACCGGCTGTGACGGCTTCCAGCGCGTTGGTTGTGGCTGTGGCTGGCGTCACGGTCTGTGCCGGGGCACCTGCAGGTAGACTGCATATGATTTTTAGTGAAGCTGTCATATTACTACCAATGACATCAATAGTGCACGTGAGGGGTGTGGTGGTTGCTGCGCAGGGACTCCAAGGGCAGCACTCCTGGCCGCCTGCACACCTGCCGCCCGTTCCCAGGGTTTAGGAAGGCCGTCACCAGCACTGCCCGTGCTCTGCCCCGCTCGCTCCCAAGGTTTCAATGGTGCGCGGCCTGCGCGGCAGTGTGCCGAACACGGAACCTGAGTACCAGACGTCAGCAGTTCCGTGGGCAAGACAAACGACCCAACACACTCAGCGGCTACCTGACATAGCGGGCAACGCCGCTCGGGGCACGGACTCAGCGCGAGTCCGCCCTGGGCCTCTGGTGTCGGTGCCGTTTCGCAACCTAGTGACTGTGTCTATGCTTGTATAGGTATCGTTGGCATAGGGAGTAGCAAAGGATGAGCAATAAAAGACAGCGCCTTGCTGTACAGCAGCGCAGAAAGCAATACAGTGTGGCGGGTTCTATGGATTATCTCAGTCTGATGTACTGATGCTCCAGTTTGAGGTAACTTTGGTCACCAAAACAAGCATAGTTTTCTGGGACGGCACGGTTGAACCTGACAAGGAAGGCTTCGCTCCCTTTTTGCTCGGTGCTCTTTTTTATCAAGCGATAAATAGGCTGACAAATTCTCGGGCATCAATCAGCCCGCACTGTGACGGCGTCATAGCACTTGTTGGCAGGTTGTGACACCGAGCGCCACTGCCGCTGGCCCGGCGGGAGCTTTCATACAGACACAGGGTCATGGCGGGCATGGAGGCTCGCGGGCATGGTGGGACACCTCAATCAACATCTCATTTGGACCTCACAGATGCTATTATTAGCCAGGACGCTCACCTCGCTGCAGACAGTGGTACGTAAAAATCAGCCACTGCTGCTGGCTGTCACGTAGCATTGGCCCGACGAAGGCGCAAGACTCGACAAGGCATATTATAGCCTTGTATATTGCAGGAGGCAACACCACCAAGAAGGATGCGCCTTGCATCGTGCTCCCTCACCAGAGCGACTACGTGTCCCATATCGCCCTAGACATAGGTGCGCAGGCGACCAAAGGGATGCCTTGTGGCCTGCTACCAGTGTGCTTGGGACAGAGTTTGGCCTGGTGCGATCTCTGGTGCGATGAACGAATATAGTAGATACGTGCGAGCATTAACTACACACTTTTACACTGTGCCTTCAACCTCGCAGGTGGTTCCCTGATCAAACTGGTCTATTTCAGAATGGACACTGACATCAGGTGCCAGCCTGGAACGGCTGCATTGGAGAGCGACATGCAAGGAACAGCTGCGAAGCCAGCTAGAGGAGGTGGATCGCCAGGCTTGCCTGTTTAACCCGTCAGGGAGTGACATCTTGGTTGCACCGCCCCGTTGCAGGGCATTGTGCAGGCTCTTGGCAACCATTCTAGGGGTCAAAAGGACACATCCCCCACGTTTAATAACCCTGCCTGTGAAGTGATTGGCACCCTTTTTAGCAGTTTTGTTCCATAATCGATGCAGGAAAGCTGCATTTTGTCAAGTTTGAGACTGCAAAAGTGGACGAATGCATTGCATTCATAGAGGCTAAGAGTGAGATTTATTGTCGTTGCTTTAATCTTGTCTCCGCGACAGGCACTTGGCATCCTCTGTCCTATGGCTCTCTCACCCCCGCAACTGACATTGCTGGCATCATCATTGTGGTCTGCGGATATGGTTTAATATTGCAGGCCTGCATTGCAGCCGCGATGGCAGCGGTAGGAAGATGCGTGTGAAAGCAACAGGCGGCGGGGCATACAAGTTTGCAGAAGTGAGGCATGTCAATGTATGCAGGCACATTGAATTGTTTTTTTGCCCCATGCATAACGACACTTGTTGCAAAATACATGCTTGTGCCCTTTGCAGCTGTTCAGGGAGCGCCTAGGCCTCATCATTGAGGGCGAGGATGAGATGGCCTGCATGGTAGATGGCTGCAACTTCCTCTTGAATGCCGGTAAGTCTTGATTTGTGCTGCGTGCATGCCTCGGTATCTGATGATTACATGGTTGCTCGCAGAAGCGCTTGCTGCAGTTCGTCATGAGGCTTTCCAGTATGAGAACGGTGAGATGACATTTGTCGACTTGCCTACAGCAGGTAAGCAAATGTGACTCTGACCAATAATCACAGCAGTTTTGCATGTTTCATGTTCAAGTTGCTAAATGGAAGATGGAAGTTGACGTGGTGGTGCATGAGCAATGTAGATTATCTCATTGCTTGCGAATATAATCAGCCTAGGTTTTGCAAACCAGGTCACAGAGTTTGCTCGATCCTATATCCTTGCAGACCACTATCCGTATCTCCTTGTGAACATTGGTAGTGGTGTAAGTATGGTTCGTGTGGATGGGGAGAGCAAGTTCCAGAGGGTATCAGGTGCGACGTTTTTGGTGTTGAGCACACGTCCACTCAAAGGCGAACGTAAGCAGAAGTTATGAATAAAGAAAGAGCTCATAGGGCAGTTGCAGTTGCAACTTGGCTGTTAGCATTCCTTATGGTATGGCTTTGAAGGCACCAACATTGGCGGCGGAACTTTTTGGGGCTTATGCAAGTTGCTCACTGGAATGGACAACTTTGATGACATTCTGTCGCTCAGCAGCCAAGGGGACAACAGCAATGTGAGTTGCTCTTGCTGGACTTCTTGCCTCGTGCTATGGCTTGCTGCTGAAGTTTGTTGTTTGTTGTGGGGCTGTTGTATGTGCAGGTGGACATGCTTGTGGGGGACATTTATGGGGGAAGGGACTACACGGGAATTGGCCTCTCAGGTTGTCACACTTGTGCATCCCATGCACACCAAGAACTGCTATAAGAACTGCTATGGTGGTGCTCAGCCCTCTATAAAGTGTTGCATTAAAGTACAAGTTACAACTACTTGTTTCGTTCCACAGTGCTGATGGCTTTCATGACTTACCACTTATCCTTGTCTACTCGCAACCCGCCATGCAAACCACTGTAGCCAATACAATTGCCAGCAGCTTTGGGAAGGTTATTAACCAGCCCCAGGTAGAACATGTTGTTAACAGAGGTCAAGTCGGTGTGCAATGGCTTGACAAGCTATGTTTCGCACTGTCATGCCTGCTGAGGCAGGAAGCAGCGCAACACCTCTAGCCGCCATATCGCTGTGATAACCAATGCACCATGCAGACACTGGAGCAATATAACCCTGCTGATGTGGTTCAGTCGCTGTGCCGCATGATAAGCTACAATATTGGCCAATTGGCATATCTCAATGCAAAGAGGTGACATTAGTATGGCCATGTGGCGTATGTGTGCGTATATGGATGTGCTACATCCTTGGTTTCTGGCAACAGCACCACGCATGGTGCCGAGTTTCGCAGGTACAATCTTAACCGCATTTTTTTTGGCGGTTTTTTTATTCGTGGGCACCCCTACACCATGGACACAATCAGCTTTGCCATTCGTTTTTGGAGCAAGGTACATTATTACAGTTTGTGAACTTCATGTTTCATACGGCCATCCCACACCAACATTGATGCTTTCCGTAAGCCTATGCAGGGCGAGATGGCTGCCATGTTTCTTCGGCATGAAGGATTTCTGGGAGCGGGTGCGTTGTGGGGGTGGTGTATCATAAGCAATACAACATTGGATTTTCATGATCAGGTGGTTATATGCAGTGGGCGCCTTTATGAAGGTGCAAGCACTGCAAACGCTGCAAGGAACCAACGTGAAAGACGCACACAAGGTGTGCTTCCTGTCCTTGCCGCTGGCATCTACGCATGTTTGTTTTGTCAGCAAGACTAGTCTTGAGGCGTATTTGATACATTGTTGCATATCAACGGCAGGTTCGAGCTCGCTTTGTGGAACGTTTCAGCATGGGTGCACCTGTCATGGGCGGCGAGGTGCATGGCCCTGCCATCACAGGTTAGTAGCTCTTGGCAAGCTGGTTGAAACTACACTCCTTGGGTGAATTGTGAGTTTTCTTTCTCAACTGCGTTGTGAAGGCCTGCCTGACAAGATCAACTGGGTGGAAAAGTTCGTGGCAGTCGGGCGTCCTATTTCTGAGGCAGCCAAGGCAGAGCATGAACGGTAAGAATTTATAGCATGGTCTCTGGCTAATGTCTGCTTTACAATCTATGCTGATGGTTGCAACTACGATCTATGCTGATGGATGCCAAACTGCACTAGCAACAGCACAGCATCATGTGTTCTAGCTATTACTATGTTGCTACGCCTGCAGAGCTTTAATGCAGCAGCGCCAGCAAATGCGGCGTGCTAAAGCCTCTGCAGATGTGTGCGATGCACTAGCAGCGACAGCGGCAGCAGCAGTTCATCGGCAGCAGCAGCGCATTAATTTTCACGTCGGCGTTCTGCACTACCAACCAACTGCTGAGCCATTCCCGCTGCTGGCAGATGCTGTTGATGCGGGAGTAGCCGGTCATGCCACTTTACCGGTGGGATTGCGTGCGACTGCAAGTGCACTTGCACCGGGCAGCGGGCTCTGGGGCATACCACTTGTTGCTTAAAAGTTGCCATAAATCGCAGGCTTACAATCCCTCGACGATTGACATCAATAGCGATGCCACGGAGATGGCGTACTGGATTGGTATTCTGCAGGCAAGCATGGGAAGTTCTTTTGGGCATAACATTGAAGTTCTTTGGGCATAGCATTGCTGAGGGTCTCCGTGTGCACAATCTGGGTGCAGCAGCAGGGTTTAGCATCATCTTTTGCCTGCAGCACCCACCACTGGCGTTTACCTGGCGTGCGTTGCTTGGTTGTTATGTTCTTTGCAGGACCAGATACCACAGGTGGTGGAGAAGGCTGCTACCAGCGAAGGAAACACTGCAGAAGCGCAGCGGCGGGCAGCTGCATTTGGACGTGCATTAGATTTACACCTGACGCGGTTAAGGTCAGTAAGCTGTCCAGCTCAGTTTGCTCAAAACTCATATGTTGACTGAAAATGCGATGTATCTGTCCTTGGTTCCCTTCCTGTTGCCTATGTTCTGCGCAGAAGCAAACCCGGGGCATATGGCCAGCTGGGCTTGGCAGATCTGTTTGAGCTCCGTGAAGAGTGTCTACGGGAGTTTGGCTTTGCAGATGTGTACAGGCAAGCTGCATGTTGTTCGGCTGCGTTTAGTACTAGATCAATCAGTGTGTTGCATTGCTTGTTATTGCTTGCATTCCCAGCCAACCCACCTAAGCACCCACTGCCCGCCACTCCCCAGCACGCGCGCACATGCACTTTTATGGTACTGCAATGAATAATTGGCACAGCCTGCTAGTTGTAGGAAGGACAAAGAGCGTGAAAATAGTTCAGCACTTGAGGTGTTGCCGGATCTTTTAACTGAGTTAGATGAGCTGCCACTTGAGCAGCGACTCCTTGCCCTGTTACAGGTAAAGTCAGTGCCCTCACCTGGTTTATTCACCTCTCTCCTAACCCACTGCGGCGACCCTAACCCACTGCGGCGAGGCTACCAACTTCAACGTAACCCATCTCCTGCTTTATAATAAAATTACATTATAATAAAAATGTAGTAATTATTTCGAACAAGTTCGTGCTATTTGTCTTGTCCTGCAGGGCGTGCTGGCTGCCAACATTTTTGATTGGGGTGCTAAGGCCTGCGTGGATTTGTACCAGAATGCCACCATTTTGGAGATGTACAAGGAGGTGACTTCTTGGCTTGGTGCACCCAGCAAATGTGTAAAGCTGCAGGCTTGCCGCACCCATGAGCGAAAGGTTTTGGTGTGCGATGCTGCAGGCTCGTACAAAGTTGAGCCAACGACCCTGGCGAGTCGATGATTTTGACGAGTTTGCAAAGGTGGGGTGGACAATCAACTGGGCGACAAAGGGGGCCAAACAACTGCAATGCATCTGGAGTGTGCATGTTGTTTGTCAGATTCTACCCCAGCACATTCTTTGAACATGTTAACATATGAAGTAAAACATGTCAAATGCCCCGCAGGTCTGGTTCAGCAAGAGCATTCTTGATAAAGATGGAATGGGTGGGTGCACACAAACTGGGCAACACTACACACGTGCAGCTTTGGTATCTTGCTACCTCCAACACTCCAGCTGTTGCGGTGCGACTGATGGTGCTGTAGTGCCTGCTCGTTGCAGGCCCTGTGATCAGCCCTTACAAGCGTGTCATGATGTTTGTGGATAATGCGGGTGCTGATGTGGTGCTCGGCATGCTGCCCTTTGCTCGAGAATTTTTGCGAATGGGTGCCGAGGTATGCGAGGTGCTAGTGGTCTACTGGTAGGAAATGGGTCCTGTGCATGCCTGTTTTGCCTGCGTACCCGCCTGATGCACAGCACTTGTCATAGTGGTGGGCATTTGCGAACCGCCACCTACCTGCCTGCCTGCAGGTTGTGCTGGTTGCCAACTCGTTGCCAGCTATTAACGATATCACTGTAGTCGAGCTGCGCAGCGTGAGTTGAAAGCCCTGCCCGCCACAGTGCACAGTAATACTGGTCAAACAAGTGTTGTTTTTGGACCAGGTTGCCTTACATCACCTGCAGGTCGTTGCCAAGGCCGCGGAGGTGTGCCCCACGATCCGTGCAGCACGTGATGCGGCTGTTGCAGCTGAAGCCGCTAATGGCGGCCACATCCCCCCTGTACCAGGTATAATGGTTGTCTATGCGCCGCGCCTCCCCGGGGTGTGTGCTGGCAGGTGGATGGTGTGGGGGTTGGGTGGTGTCGGGGGTGGGGGGGTTAGGGTGGGGTCATAGCGGCTCTTGAGGGGTAGCGGCACACTGAGCTGGTGTTGCTATTGGCATTATGCAGGGCACGCAGCACTACCACGCATCCCCAGTTCTGAATTTCTACTGTGCACGGGTAAGCATTGTTTGGCACGTGTTCTCGGGAAGTGCCCTTCTTCTTGTTGCTCAGTGTATGCTACCCTGGCATTACACCTCATTGTGCCCTGCACCAGCGCAACTCAGCAAGGATTTCCCGTGTGCACCCTCTTACAGCAGGTAGTTCCAGCCAGCAAGAGGACCTGCCTGCAGCCCGTAGTGCAGCAGGCAAGTACTGCAATACGCTGCACGTTCCAATGCATCGTTGGTTGATTGCCCTCAACTCCGTATTCTGCGATATACATGCAGGGTTCACCATCTCACCAACACCACTACGAAGCCTGCCTATTAGTGGCAGCATGTTGCTGGGATCTCCTTTGCCAGAAGGATCCTCGTTGGCAGAGGCATTGCAGCACAAGCAGCCAGAAATGCGAAAATTGCAGCTCCCACACCATGCCTCGTTGGCGACGCATCTGGAGGGCCTGGATGGCCCAAGCAGCGCTGCAGCAAGTCAGCAGGCAGCCGCAGAACTGCGAACAGCGTCTCTGCAGGACTTCTCAAGATCAGCAAGCACATCAGCAGGCATCCAAGGGCAGCAGCAACTCTTAGGTGCAGAGTCGATGTGGGCTGCTTCAACAGGTGGTTCAGCCGCGAAGCCACCCCTCAGCAGCCGCGAAGTTGACAGTAATAAATACACACCGGTTAATGAGGTGCCAGTTGGGCAGCAAAGGCAGTCTCCACAAACGCGCACACGTGTGCGTAGGGGTTACTGGGGGGAGCCGGTGCCATCACCCTGGCGGGACCCTAGGTGCGAAAGCCCACACTTGCTCTGGGCTACATGTGGGGCTCGCAGTCTTGAGTACAATGTGACAAGTGCATTGTAGAGCAGCCTCAACCTGCAGTGTATGTTGAAATCACCATCCTAATATCCCTTGCATGCCATGGTGACTGTTACCTACACTGATGTAGGTTGTTCATTGTGGGCAGCGGGCACGGCAGTCCCTGCCTGGACTTGCGACGTGTCAGCAGCGAAGTGGCTGATGCCGCTGCGGGCACAGACCTTGGTAAGCTTGTGCAAGGCATTTTGGTGTAATGCTGTTTCTTATTGTCACTATATTAAATATGTATAAATATGTAGCTAAGAGCATGATGAGTGCGGAAATGTGCGGAAACAATCTCTAATTTTGCGCACGTCTTCCTAGTTGCTGCAGTCGTGATCGAGGGCATGGGACGCAGCGTGCACACTAACTGGGACGCACTGTTCAAGTGTGACGCACTAAAGCTATCCATGATCAAGAACCAGCACCTGGCAGAAACACTATTTGGAGGCAATACATACGACTGTGTATGCCGATTTGACAAGCCCCTAGAGTTTTGAATCTCTGCGAAACAATGAGCTTGATGCACTTCGCCAGCATCATGCTTGTCACATTACAATGGCAATGTGGAAACTGCATTTTGAGTTTTAAAGGTCAACGCTGTTACAAGCTGTGTATCCGGCATTGCATATTGGGCACTGTGCATACAGTGTGCGCAGTATTTACTTAGATTGCCGCAAAGTACTCCTTGCTGCCGGAGGGGTCAGGCTTCATGGTGGCAGCACCTGTAGACAGGAGGCAAGCAAGTTTGCAAGACTAGAACAAGCGCTGTGTGCGCATTTGGCTGCGCATAGCTTCCCAAATGTGTATCGAATTTCACTAACTGCGGCATAGCCATTGATTTTGAGCAATTCATACTTACCAGGCTTCCAGCCAGCCGGGCACACCTCATCGGGGTGGGCCTGCACATACTGCAGTGCCTGCACTCCGGGGCACACCATATGACTCATGAATAATAAATGGCGATCTACACCGCAAGGCACGCAGGGTACACAAGACGGAGAGGTAGAGGGTAGTGTTCCTGACCAACCTGCAGCACACGCAGCGTCTCATCGACATTGCGGCCAAAGGCCAGGTTGTTGATGGTGCTGTGCTGGACCATGCCCTCACGGTCAATGATGAACAGGCCACGCAGCGCCACGCCGTCGGGGGCCAGGACGCCATAGGCCTCACTGCAGGGTGGTGAAGTGCTGGGTGGGTGGCCAGAGGTTTTTTTCATGCACCGGTCAGATTGGTTTCAGTGTGCGAATCTGGGCAGGCGGCACTTGCGTGCACACGCATGTGTGTGTGTGTGTGGTGGTGGTGGTGTGTGTTGGGGGGTGGGGGTGGGGGGTGGGGGGGCCTATATTGCAATTAAATAAACTTGCCAAAGTATTCGCAGCGGTGCTGAATTCCAGAGCTTCCAATTGAACTGCACAGCATGATAATGCAGACTGGGACATTCACCTGATCTCGCGCTTTAGGTCAGCCACCAGCGGGTACTTCAGATCGCCCACGCCACCCTGCTTACGGTCTGCATGAAGCAGGGGGCAACAACCAGCCAGCGATTCGCATTTGTTGAATATGCTCATGTATTGACGTGATGTTCACAACTCTGCTAAGATACTTCAATTGCCAAGCTACCAAGGTCCAGGAAGTGGGAACAACTGCCCAGGGAACCCGATTGTGGCAAAACATGCTCGCTGTTGTTCAATGAGCTCACCAGTCTGAATCCAAGCCAGGTGGGAGAATTGGGAGTCAATTGACACACCCAGGACCTGCACGCACAGGCGTGGATCCGGGTTTGGTTCCACACTGCAAGCAGGATGCCAAGGGCTTGCAACAAGGAATAGTTGAACGAAGACATGCGTTACATGATGCCTACGTTTGCACACCTCTGTGTTCAGTGCCGCAAACTCTTCATATCGGTCCGAAAAGGCGGTGATCTCGGTTGGGCACACAAATCTGCAATTAACCCGCGACAGAACAATACTATGTGCATCATGAGCGGGAGCGTTTGCAACCACAGTGCCATGCTCACGACGAGCACCAACAGCAGGGCGGTTCAAGGGGGGCCACATGGCAAGCACTAGCAAACACATGCCATGGAGTTGGAGTCTTACGTGAAGTCCAAAGGATAGAAAAAGAGAACAACATACTTGCCCTGCAGACACAAGAATGGCACCATACGGTTGCACAGAATGCTGGGCAACTTCAGCTAATATAGCTGCTTCAGCATGGCTGCACGGAATGCTGGGCAATCACAGCAAATTTACTGCTTGACAAATAGCAGACTTGCTGTAACTGCCGCTCGCATGACAGCAGAACAGGTGTACAGAACAGGACAGCATTGCACTATTGTTGTATCAAAGATGCTGGCAGAAACGACACAGGTTCACAGGTTGACCAGCTGAACTGGCAGCAATGTCGACAGCAGCGGCAAATGTCCAACACATTGCCGGAACTGCTCACACCTTGTAAGAGCTCAGCGTGGTCTCTACAAACTCTTGGTCAAACACCGCGGTGGCGGTGAAGTCAGGGGCCGGGCTGCCAACCAGAGGCGCCTGCATGCAGGCCCAACAAAACAACCAATTTCAGCTGTTGTGTGTGGCTGGGGAGCGCACCAGAAACCACAGAAACCCGACAACACCCGCGGTGCTTGCTTCACAACTATATCATACAGGGGCTGCAACACGAGGCATTGGGTCGCGCTGTGCGCGGGCCAGCATGACTTTTCGCCTCCATCCAAACACCGCCAAGCAGCAGGGCAGGGCGGTGTAGGAGGTCGGGATCATGCACGACGCACCCCTAGCGGATTCACTGGCCACCATTTGTCGCATTGCAATATAGCATCAATCAATGCATCAAGCATCTGAGCACCATATCTAACGCAGGCACACTGTTTGCCACAGGATAATTGCTACCTCAACTCACCGCTGCCCGGCACCCGGTGTTAATATCCTTGCGCGCAGCGCGCACGGACACAGCCCTTAAAGCCTGGCCGCGGAACTGGCTGGGCCGGAAGCTGGCGCGCACGGCGGAGGCGGACACATGAGCGCATACAGCGGCCATCGTGGCGTGCAAACTACGAGACACTAAACTTCGATCAATTGCAAGCGAAATGAGGTTCATGCAGGCTTCTAGCTGAAGTTTCCTGAGTGGAGGCAATACACACTCCGCAGTACTCGTTATGGTTTTGATCGACTATGTCCGATCCGAACAGAACTCGACTGCCCGCGCTGTTTCGACAGTGTGCGCTGTTTCACCATCACGCACACGCTCTCAGTCAGCGCCTTCCTCGACATTATTCAATGAATCGGTTCTTCTGCCCTGACAGTGTGTCATTCTTTGCAAATTTATAATAAACGTGTTGACAAGCTGGCAGCGGCAGCTTTAGCCTGCACGATATGCCAGTAAACGTGTTCACGGCCCTCGAAAATGAGCGCACCCGGGCGGTTGACGGGGTAGGAAGCGTCCTGCTGCATCCTGCGCTCGCAGCCGTTTTGCGGCACCCCCCGCAAACTGCGGCAGCAGGGGAAAATCAACAAGCGGAAGCAGGATATGAGGCAGCCTTAGCACTTGCCCGCACCAGCTCCGGTGGCAGTGGTCTAGCTGCTGACGGCGCTGACGACGCCCTGGAAGCAGGTGCAGCGTCTTCTGGGCCACCCTCAGGTAAATGAAGCAATTGACCTTCTTTGTTGCAGGCAGGATGTTTGATACGCTCATTTGTGCTCCAAGCAAGTAGGGTTTGCTGATTTGTTTAGCCTGGCACCAAGCACGTTCGACCTGTCCTATCCCTGCAGGATGGCTGAACAACGTACGAGACAGCAAGGTTCAAGAATGGCTGCAGATTGCCAAGAGGAGCCAGATTGGGCCCAAGTTGCGTGGCCTTCGAGAAGAGCACGAGCGAGCGGGGCTGCCACTGTAAGTGGTGGCTAACGGCTGAGGAATGGCCTTGTTGAAGCATCACGCAGCCTTTCATTGTGGCCATCTACACGTGCCTAGCATAGCAGCATGGGCAAGGCGTTGCACGCCCTCATACACATATCTGTTTGGCTGCAGGGAGCATTACAGCATGGCGCATGTGTACCAGCTGGGAAGTGCGCAGCGACCGTGGGTTCAACAGCCACGGGTGTACTGCAAGAACATCCACCGCAAGCGAGACCCACAGGGCAGGAACACCCGATGCACGCAGTGCACAACGTGCCACTGGTGCAGGTCAGCTGGACTGGTGTGCACCACAAAGTTTCAGGCATCAGCACAAGCCGTGCTTATCAGACTTGAAAGCAGATTGCATGCACTGAGTTCTGTTGCTGGCAGGTGCTTGGCAACACTGGACATAGACTGGTTGTTGGTGCCATTGGTGCATTGCAGGCAGAAGACTACCTGCTCTAAAACCCAGTGCTCAGCTTGCCATGGAAATCGAGACAATGCTTATGGAGGCCCATTTGCGGGGGTTATTTGCGGCAACTGCCTGTGGACACGCTTTGGTGCGTCTTCATTGTGTGTTGCAGGTGTACTCATTTTCAATGTGTGTTGCTGGCAGACACTACTCTGCATCATGATATGGGCTAACTCTATTGCACCACCTGCTGCAGGGGAGAACCTAAACGAAGCACTGGACAATCCCAACTGGACCTGCCCTGCCTGTCGCCAGATCTGCAACTGCTCAGGTGCGCAAGCATGTAATCGTGATGCAAACCTACTTTCGCATGAAGATGAGCTTCGCAAAGTATGTTTGAACATACACCATGACAAAGGGAACAAGCTGGGGTTGTTCACAGCTGTTGTCAAGGTTCGTTGTGCTTGTGCGCAGCAAACAACTGTGTGCGGAACAGGGCCGGCTGGATCTGCACGGACCAAATCAACACGGAGGCTACGAGCTTGGGATATGAATCGGTGTGTCGGATGTCTTGCTGCCTCTGCTGTGATTCTTTTTGCCCTGCTCATGTCCCTGCATGCATGGGAAGCTTGGCATGGGCCATATGTAACTCGCATGCTGTTGCTCGGCTGCTGATGGCATAACGTCGGGTTTAACTACCATGTTTCTGCTAATGACTCTCTCAATGATCCATGTTGTCTAAAAATCCATGGCATTGCAGGTGGCGCATTACCTAGTGCTGGCCCAGCTAGACAAGTCTCTGTGGGCTCACATCACTGATAACGTCAACACCCTGCAGCCTTTGGTGGCCAAGGAGACTGTAAAGCGAGCTGCGGCTGTCAAGCGCCAGCGCAGCGAGAAGGGTGAAGCGTGAGTAGCTACAGCAGGCTTCCTGGCAGTCCTGTGGAGTGCGAGCGGGTCTATCTGCTCATCTTGGCTTGCCCCTCCTTGGACTCTAAAGCTGTGTCACAAGCTCCTGCTTGCAGCGCCAAGCTGCATGAGATGGCCGCGCAAAAGGTTGAGATGGAGCTGGCAGCTGTGCGTGCTGCTGCCGGGTTTTCTGCCCAGCGTGCGTTAATGGTGGCCAACAGCAACCAGAAGCTTCTGGTGGAACTAGGCTTTGGGCGTACCACGCTTGCTGCCGATCTTCTAGATGATGATGAATCGGACGATGATGGTGGTGACCAGAATTCCGGAACACATGGTCAGTATTCCAAATGTGGGCGTGGCTTTGCGTGGCCTTTGATCATTGTGGCTGTCCAACACGCGGCTGATACTGTCTGCAGTTGCAACACAAGTGTCTTTTGGAAACCCAGCCATGGGTTGTGCCAAGCAGAGTGCATATAGAAGGCCACATGGAATTGAAAGGCAACTGATGGAGCGGCAGTTGCACTCCATAACAACAACTCATGCTTCCGTGTGCCATTTGCCCAGCAGCTCATTGTCAAGCGGTATGTGGGCTGTACACCGCTTGCCACCGCGGCTGCCACAACAGCCACCACCCCAAGCTGTGCAGCGTGGACTGCCTACACCTACAAACACCGGTGATGGTGGCGATGCACAAGTACAGGAGCACGACGTATTCCTGTCTTTGAAAATCGCACAAGGTCACAATCTCTCATCAATGGCGCCGGCCTCCGGCGGTAGCCTGCAACCAGCCTCTTATGCAAGTGAAGCAAGAGGAGTTAGGTTTGGGTTTGGGCAAGAAGCAGAGCAGCTGCCAGGCATCAATGCCGGATGTCCCGCAGCAGCATCACAAGCTGTCGCCGTGAATGGGGCTGTCATGGCACCTATTCGCTCTGATCTTGGCAGTACCTTGGACGCCCGCCAACACCAGCTTGGGGAGCTGCTGCACCAGGACCGCAGTGCTACGTTTCCACTAAGATTGCCTGCAGGCAAGTGACCACAGGGTTAGCATCCCAGATCAGCTGCCCATATGACTTGATGACCATCAGCACGGCAAATTGTTCTACCGACTGTCAGCATCTACCTTTGCTTGCTGCAGGAAGTGGGGTGCCTCATTCCATCAAAGCGACTCGCCAGCATGGCTTCAACACAGTGCGCCAGCTGAAAGCAGCCACGCTGCAAGGGGCAGTGGCAAACCAGCTTCTGCAACAGAGACCATCAGAAGCCCTGGCAGCTTCATGTAGCAAGCAGCAAAAGGGGCCTGCCTTGCAGCCGAGTGCAGGGCATCCTCCGCTGTTCAATTTCAGCCTTGAGGTAAAGAAACAGGGTGCAGCAGCGCCTGAGCTGTCTGGTTCTGCCAGCGAGTTGGATCAGCAGCACAAGCTGGTGCACTGTACAACGGCTGGCAGTCCAATTGCAGCAGCTGAGTCATCACAGCAGCTGGGACTGTCTCCTGCCGTGGCCACGCACGCCATGGGACCTAGTATGAGCGCAGAGTGCGCAGAACAAGTAGGGGCTGGACCAATGGTGCGATGTGGTGAAGCAGGAGCCTCACCCATGCCTGTTCCTGCAAGTTCTACACCGCTGCCGGCGCATTCTCACGGCCCACTTTCTGCCGATTTGGCTGCTGAGGCAGCGGCAGGTTGGCAACATTCAGGCTATGCCTTAGAATGGGGCCATCTGCTGTGCACAGCTGAGGCACTATTGGAGGAGATGCAACACAATGACTGCCGTGATTTATTATACCAGCCAGATCTCACCGTGAACACTGAGCATGCTGCTGAGGACCAGTACTGCAAAGTGGTACGTAAATTCTTACACTTCATTACTATTTGCACAATGCATGCGTCACGGATTTTACTGACTGCCACATTCTGTTTTGTCCATATTGTGCAGTATAATGCCAACGTGAAAGCGTTGCAAGATTTGTTGGTTGCAGCAAACAAACAGTTGCTAAAGCCTCTAGTGGTTGGCAAGTGAGAACAGTCGGCGAATTTTTATAAACTGACAGCCACTGTGCTTGGGAACATAGTGATATATTTACATGTCTAAAATCTTCCTTATAGTGCATGAGCTGGCAGAAATGCACTGCAGACAGCTTGCAAGCCCCGACTACACCACTCCTTAGTATATGCCCTTCTTGGCCCTGACATGCAGTGACCGTCCATGCGAGACAGATGAAGTGCTTCTTATCGATGGTCTTCGGCCGTGAGACAAGTTGCTGCTCTCCTGCCATGCCTGCAATTAAGGGACAACCAGGCTGCCTGCATAGCGTAGTCCAACAAAATCAGAAATATCCATGTATTCATCTCACATTCTTTTGCATTCAAATGTATACTTGTAGCTGAATTATCTCACAAACTTGCAATTGTTGTCTACCCATTGCAGACTGCTCAAGCTGTACATCATTCTAGCCAGAGTGCTTCCAGCTGATGTTGTAGTATTGCAAATTGTGCCACGCTTGCTTGGCCAGGTGATACTTTGTGGGCTGGTACAATGACATGCCCATGCTTTGCGTTTACAAATGTTGCACTATTATCACATAGACAACGTCCCACAAAGTTACACTTCAACCTAATTACCGTGCCTTCGTGACGACATCTTGCAGGACTGCTTTGTAGATTTTGATCGCAGCAACTGCGCTGCTCGCTGGATGCTGTTGGATGGCATGCTAGAATTGCTGCGTATTCTACATCAGCGCAGGTTATGCATAAAGGCCACCTGCCAAGTCATTGCCAGTTCAGGTATTGCAGGCTTTGTACAACATACTAACTGTTGCAGTACCTGGTGTGCACCAGGCATGTAGTACCTGGTGGGCACCAGGTCTTTTGAAGGCACTGCTGCTCTGTTGCCAGCGTCTGCATTGCGCACTGCACAAAGCTTCCATTGGAAACGTGGCTTGGTTATTGTATTGCTGAGGTGGTGATGCTGCACGCTTGCTCCCCAATTCTTGCTGATGTAGTGGCAACGGTGGCCACAGAGCTGCATGACACCTCAGAGCTCCTGAGCGAGGTGTTGGACGCAGTGCAAGGCAGTTCCGTGCAGCAGCTGCCCGCTCGAGACAGGTATATTGGGGTTTACTATTATGATGCAGCAGAACGTAGGAAGGAGCTGCGAGCCATCTACTCGGATTTGGAAGCAAATTATAGGGTGGGCGGCTGGTATCACACAGCGAGTTTGCGTTAAATGTTGGCCCCATCGCATGAACGATACAACCAACTGTTCCGCAAGATTGCGAATATGGTCTATTGCTTTGGGTTGCAGGTGCTTGAAGAGTTTTTGCACATATGCCTGAACGAGTGCTTGTCCGCTGCAAGAGATTTGGGTTGCGATGGTGGTCTTCTGCTGCAATTTCCCATGATGGTGTCATTGCTCAGTTCCGAGCGCAGCTTGCCACGGAGTATCAAGCATGATGGGCTTGCTTTCTTGTTCACGGTGAGCGCTTTGCGCCTTTGCACCTCCCCACGCATGTGCGCACACTGTGCATCTCAAGTTGATGTGTGTCGCCAGCCCATAATCAGAATGCATCAAACCTGCAATGGTCGCACAGATCGTATCCCTTGCGTCCATAAATCGCGAGCATCAGCCATTTTTGAACCTCTCCGTGATTGAGACCAACCAGCAACGTGGACAGCGGCTGGAGCTGTGCAAGGTTAGTTCAAGGCTGCAGCTATTAGACCCTGAACCTGCAGTCGGCTGCGTTCCAGCCTTCATCAGCACAGTCCGAAACTCGAGATGCAGGTTGTGCGCGAACTGCTTCCGTTGCTGGAGGGACTGGTAACAGCTGAGTATCCGCTTTGGAGGCCGGCGGCTTGTATCAGTGCCTCAGCACCGCCATTGATTGTGCCCCCGAGTGCAGCAGCAGCAACAACTATCAGCACTAACCCAGGTGTTACAGAAGGACACAAACACCTGGGTCAAGAGGCGGTGCGTAAATTTAACCCATCCCCATATGTATGATGTCGCAAGAGTGAACTGCTACTTGGGCACGGCATGTACTCCTGGACTGCACCATTTTGCCCATTACAAGGATATTAGTGCAGATGACGGCACTTGCAAGGGCTTACGGTTTCCTGCTGGAGTGCCAGCAAATCACTTGGCAACAGCTTCAGGAGGCAATATTCCGCCCATACACTGGTGAGGTTTTGCATTGCAGCTTATATCAGTTGCAGATAAGTACTGTTATTGGGCAATTCTGTGTCCTTGATCCCATATGATTGTTTCCTATTAGCATCGTATTCAGGACCATTGAGCTTTTGGCAGTATTCAAACCGAATGTACCGATGCTTTTGCATGGCAATGTTGGCGGAAACATTGCGGGTACGTACACATTACAAGAGACCACCTGCTACTGATGCGGGAAGTGGCAAGCCCAAAGTGGTTTTACGAGCGTAATGAACTTCCCTGGTGCAGCACACCACCAGCTTTCTGACTGTGGATGACGACTCACGTGTCTGGTTGCTCAAGCATTGGTTGCTTTCGCTCTTGGACAGAGGCAGACGATTCACCACAGGTGGGGCATATGACAAGTTGTGGAAGAGCTGTCAACTTGTGTTCTGCTACTGCACTGCTATTGAATGCTAATGAATGAATCAGAACTTTGAGTAACCTGCAGCCGAAAGCCTTACAACAGCTTTTTCCAGGCACTTACAGTTGGGAGGACTTTTTGCCAACCTACCACCAGATCAGGCAAGATTTGTCGGGCCAGTTGAGTTCTAGATAAGAATGCACAACCGGGGTCAATGATTGCTATTGTCAAGATTTGCTGGTAGATCAAGCGACGTCTGCATCCTGCAGCTGGCCATTGGCAATGATCGTAATGGGCAGCGCACTGCACGACTACTAGAAGTGGTGTTTCAGCGTCTGTGTGCGGAACCCCTGTGGCGCCGGCTGCTGGGCAGCTTGCTGCAGGGTGTAGATGAGGTGGGCCACCAATGCGGTGTTGTGTTGCTTAAACCTCACTTCATCGTGACTGTGCATCAAAGGCCTGGCCCCCATGTTACGTGTGCGCGGGTGCATAGCATGGAGGCGGGGGACGGGGCGTCGAGGGGGCGTCGGTGGGTGGTGGTGTGTGTGAGTGTCCGTGG
>JAAMXP010001850.1:0-15090 GCA_019693395.1 Ettlia oleoabundans | reverse complement strand
TGTGTGTGAGTGTGGGTGGGTGGTGGGTGGGTGGGTCCCACTGCCCAGCATGCCCAGCGGGGCATACTTAGCCCTGTCCTGACCTCCTGCCTGCCTGCCTGCCTGCCTGCCTGCCTGCCTGCCTGCCTGCCTGCCTGCCTGCCTGCCTGCCTACCACACCACCACCGCTCTTTGCAGCCCATGGAGGTGACGACTATCGCCGCCTGCTGCAGCAGCTGGAGAGCATCGACCACAGGCACAAGGTGGGCCGCCGAACACAAGTTCTCTGGTTTTCTTTGGGTATTGTATGTTTGTTTCGGGTGGCTACAGGGTGGGTGAGGAGTGGGGTAAAATGGGTGGGGTGTAGCATGCCTTAAAAGCACTTCTGGGGGCTTTGCTTTGCTGTGTTGTGATATGCACTCCTAATAAATCTGCTTCGCCTTCCTTCTTTCGCCCAAATGCACTGCAGGCGTCATCCCCCTTCCGCCACTCCAAATCCTCCGGCAGCCTGCCGCTGGCCGCTGAACGCCAGCAGCAGCAGCAGCAGCAGCAGCAGACCCAGCAGCAGCAGACCCAGCAACAGCAGCAGCAGCAGGGTAGCGGGCTGCCGGGCTGGCCGGCTCCGGCGCCGGCCCTCGGTTCCCTCACCAGCTCTCCTGTCATTGCTGCAGCAGGGGGCGCGTCCCAGGCTGCCGCTGTGGGTGGTGGTGGTGGCGAGGGTGCTACTGGTGCCATTCTGGCCGCTGATGTGGCAGCAGCGGCGCCTGCAGAGGAGCGGGGACGAGGGCGGGGCGCAGCCAAGGCTTTACTGGAACGCCTGTCAGCTGAGCCAGGCGCCAACAGCGGCAGCGATGCAGCACCAGGCGCAGTAGGGCTGCCAACGGTGCAGCAGCATGATCCGTGGGCGGCGGCAGCGGCGGGGGCGGGGTTAGTGCCACCGCAGGGTGTAGGGGCGACGACAGGGCTTCCACCTCTCTTCCCTGCCAGCCCTGCGGTTGGCACCGGGCTGGGACCAAGTGGCACTGCTTCTTCTTCTGCCGTGGCTGTCGCTGATGCTGGCGCTGCCGCCCCACGTTCCTCCAAGCGTGTGAGCTTTGGGGGGGAGCAAGCGCTGGGCTCGCCGCGGCATAAACACCACCACCAGCAGCCGCCACCAGCGCAGCAGCAGCAACCAGGGCAGCAGGTAGAGCAGCAGTCAGAGCAGCAGCAAGCACAGCAGCAGGGGGCAGATGCGGCGCCAATGGACTCAGAGCAGCAGCAGCGGCAGCAGCAGCAGCAGACGCTTGTCTCCTGGTCCGCTGCTGCTGCCCAGGCGGCAGCGGCAGCTCAAAACGGGGCAAGCAGCGGTGGCGGCGCCGGCGATGGCGGTGCTGGTGCTGGTGCCTCTGGTGTGGGTGTGGGTGCTGTGACCGATCCGCGTGACTTGGAGCAGCTGATGAGGCGCATGCAATTCCGCAGCAACAAGGGGCTGGGCCCAGGCAAGTGCATCCGCCTGGCACTTTGTTGCATTCTGTTTGTGTTGGGGAAAGTGGGAGGGAGGGAGGGAGCTGGTGAGTTGCCTTGAGAAGCTGTCAGGAGCGAAGGTTGCTTGAGTGACGCAGCAACATGAGGCTGCGACCAGGCACGTGTATCCTTGTTTCCTGCTTGACATCTGGCAGTCACTGCCGTGGTAATGGCACAGAGGGGGAGTGTACTGACAATGTGCATGTTGCACCCAGTTGCCACCGTGCACCCATTTCAGCCCCCCAACCATGCACCCACACTCTGACTAGCACAACCACACACCCACCTGCCGACCCACCCAATGTCCGCCTGTTTGTTTGCAGGTGAGATGAGTGAGGGTTTGAGGCGCCTGGGTTACGACCTTGAGCCTAGTGAGGTGGCAACACTGATGCGACAGCTGGACGTGGACGCAGACGGTCAGGTGGGGGCTGCCTCATCAGCTTTGTAAGGAGGGGTGGGTGCAGTGGGGTGTGATGTGGTGGGGAGGGGTGACTGAGAGGGTGGGGAAAAAGTGTTGGAGGGGTGGCGTTGTGGCACAGCAGCTGGCCACGCCCCTCAGGCAGCCCTGCCCTGGGGCAATGGAGGGGGTGGTGGTGCAGCTGGCAACCTCATGCGGCCTCACCCTCGCCTCACCCTCCTCATCCTCCCTTCCTTCCTTCTCTTCTTGCCGCCCCCAGGTCCAAGCCCCCGAGTTTGTGGCGAGCCAGCTGGACTGGGCGGCGCTGCAGGAGAGCCACAGGTGCGCCATATGTGTGCTCTTGTTGATGCATGTGGGGGTGGGGGTGGGTGGGTTGGGGGTGGGGGTGGGTGGGGGGGATGCAGGGCAGGGCTGCTCTGGAGGTGGCTAGGCAACCAGGTAGGCTGCCTGCACCCCTGTGTCCCTCCTTTTCTGCGCCACCCCCATCACTTCCTTCCCTCCCTGTATGCGCCCTGCGCTCTTTTTTGCAATGCCTCCCTTATCCCACACACACCACCCGCCAGCGCCCCCACCTTGGCAGGGACTTGTGGCTGGAGTGTGCACGGCGTGCGTTTGCGGGTCTTGATGCCAACGCTGATGGGCGGTTGAGTGTGGAGGCGCTGATCAGCGGGCTCAAGGACAAGCTGCCTGCAGCCGAGGTCGACTATGCTGTGGAAGATGCGTTGGTGGAAGCGGGATATGCGGGTGGGTGGTGGGTGGTGGTGCTTGTTGCAAGTGTTGCCGTTGTTTGTTGTTTGAGGTTTTGAGTTTTTGCTTAAAGTTGGCTCACATGGCCCTGATGAGCTGCATGCTGCCAAGGTGCGGCTCCCCTGTGGTGGAGCATGCACCTGTGGAGGCAGGGTACCCGCTTGTGGGTGCAGCGCAGCACGGCGCAGGCCTGGCTGCTGGCTGGCTGTCTGGCTGAGCAGAGCAGCGGCATTGGTTTCATCGTATTGATGCCTTCCCTCCCGGTTTGCCACGTGCGGTGTGCCACAATGCGCAGATGCTGACGAGGTTGACTTTGAGGGGTTCCTGCGGGTGCTGCGGGTGGGGTCCTACGATTCGCTCGATGCCTTGGACCAGGTGGGTGGGCAGAGCATGGGTAGTGCATTGCCTTGTCAAGACTCCCTTGCTGCAAGCAGCCCCCCCTGCTTGCAAGATGTGGATTGTGCTTTGTCGCCGAACAATATCTGTGCTGCATATCTCTAGTTGTGTAGTGTATTTATTCCATGGTGGTGGTGGTGCAACGAGTGCGGCCTGACACGCGGCTTTGGTAGCAGCACTGGGTCATTCGCTGTTAGGAGGCTCCTGCATGCAGCCCACAGCCGGGATTCATAGGGCCATTGCTTCCAGCCCCTCACATCACTGCCCCCTACTTGCGACAGTGCCCTTGTACTGCGCCACCAAGTCAGATTGCCCCCGCTTCCCGCTTGCCCCCCTACAGTACGATTCGCGGTACGGGGGCAGCCTTCACAGCAGGCGCAGCATGGAGCTGGAGGGCAGCCAGCACTGGGGCCAGTTGGACACGGTCCCTGAGGAAACGCCCCGTGCAGGCGGGCAAGATGTTAGCGGTAGCGGGGGCTTTGGGGGCGGCGCGTTCTGAGGTCATTCATTCGGAGCCATTGAGTGTTGGCCCCCCCCACCCCCACCCCCGCCGCCCCGTGGGTGGCGCACGGTTGGGATGGACCCACGTTCAGGATAGCGAGGAAAACCTGGGAGACTTCCCGTTCCATTCTCTTATTTGATTGGTTCATCATCAATGTACAGATTTATACAGTTGAGCACATTCTTCAGTGATGTGATCAGCCACTCCCCTCTCAACGACAAATGTACACAGTTTGGAGTCATGATGTGCTTGCGGAAGGAGGAAGGGTGGCGGAAGGAAGAGCGGCGGCGGCGCAACTTGATTTCATCCACTTTTTTATGAAACCCTTGCTTATGATTTCAGTTCCACGTTCGGAGCTCGAGAGCGAAAACAAAATGATTTGAACTGGTCGGAGCGCAAACTGGGCCTAAAATGGCGCTTGGCATTGGGCGGATCGCCCGTCAAAATTGACAGAAGCTCATAACCGTAAATGTAGTATCGAAAACTCCAGTGCAAGCGTCGCTGGCGCAATCTGCCGCATGGCATGCCTTTGCACCCCCACTTGGGTGCCACTCCGCCTGTCCTAGGCCTCTCATACGCCTTCAAAAAGCCCATTTGTGGATTATATGGGGATTAACCGACGTATTCAATGTACAGGATGAAATGGGTGTCAGACTGGACCTCCCCTTGCGCCTGAGTCGCACCGAACCGATTCCCGTCTCACACGAAGAATTTGAAGAGAAATGTGGCCAATAGTCGCCGCATTCATCTCACTCCTTCTCTTTCGATTGATTGTTTTGGTGCGCATTTTGGGTCCGGTCGCTCCACCTCCATCTTGGTCGCATCCCCCGCCCTGACCAACAACCCACTCGCTTTTCAAGCACCCACAAAGCCCAGACGGCGCTACCCTGGTGGGTTTTATTGTTAGTTATTGTTGGAGGGGCGGCGGGGGGTGGGGAGCGTGCAAGGCTAGTGGGTCTCTAGCACCGGCGTACGCACAAAGCTCTTTGTCAGCGCGCTCCACCCACGTGTTTGATTCCTCTGTTGTTTCAGCCAATGCTCCTTATTTGCTGCCTCTCAACACCGCTTCCTGCCAGCACCAGCCAGTCAAACCCCCATCCCCCACCTAACTCCCGCCGCTTCAACCGCCCTTGAACCGCATGCAGGCCACCATGCGTCTCAGCGCCATCACCCTCGCTCTCTTTGGCCTTCTGGCCCTCTCCCACCTGGCCGCTGTGCCCGTGGAGGGTCACCGCACCCTGCTCAAGTCCAAGGCTGAGCGTGAGCAGGCAAAGCGCGAGGCCGAACAGCTGGCAGCCCAGCAGGAGCAGCTTGAGCAGCT
The DNA here is from genome assembly GCA_019693395.1 of Ettlia oleoabundans. Classification (NCBI taxonomy): domain Eukaryota; kingdom Viridiplantae; phylum Chlorophyta; class Chlorophyceae; order Chlamydomonadales; genus Ettlia; species Ettlia oleoabundans. The sequence continues at coordinate 10,224 of JAAMXP010001850.1, read as the reverse complement.
GATAGCTCAGGGCAATGCCGACATCGCGAAGCAGGCAGCCAAGCAGGACCGCAACGCCCGCAAGGCCGAGCGGCAGGCAGCCAAAGAAGCAGAACGCGAGGCGCGTCGGGCTGAACGGCAGGCAGAAAAGGAGGCCAAGCGGGCGGCTCGCGATGCAGAGAAGGACCAGTCCCGGCGTGAGAAGGAGCAGCTGGCAGCACAGCAGGCCGAGCTGGACCGCCTGGTTGCCCAGGGCACCAAGGAGATTGAGGAGCGTGCGGCGAGTCAGGCAGCCGACAACTCCCAGCGTGAGCAGCAGCAGATTGTGGATCAGATGTGGGCCCTGGTGGAGCAGGCCAAAGCAGGTGGCGCTGCCAAATCTGAGATCAAAGCCCTGAAGAAGGCTGCCCGCAAGGCTGAGCGTGAGCTGCGCGGCGGCAGCAGCAGCAAGAAGGGCAACGGCAAGAAGAGCAGGAAGTCTGGCGGTGACTGGGAGGAGGTGGAGGCCGCCTCTGCTGGCAACAGCGGCGACAGCGGCAAGTTTGACAGCAAGGCCAAGAACTCTGACAACGGCGGTGACAGCAAGGGCGACGCTGGCCCCATCTGGGGCATGGAGACGGGGCGCGGGTCCAAGGGTGGCAAGGGATCCGTCTACGCCACCTACCACTGTGAGTGAGCTGTTGTCGTTGTTGCGGTAGTCGTGCTTGGCTGCCTTTGACTCGACCGTATGCAGTCACAAGCGCATGCGATGCCAGCAAGGTGGCCAGCTCGGTGCTGTGGTCAGCTGAACCCTCACATCTCGTCCTACAGCCTTGGCTGAACCCCAGCATTGCCCCCACCCCCACCCCCACCCCACCCCCGCAGACTACGCCCCCAACTACGAGACCTCCTCCCTATACTGCGCCGACGCTTTTGCCAAGTACCTGGTGCGCACTGCTGAGCCCCTCCTGCTGCTCACCTGCACAGATGGTGCTTCTCTTGTGCCTGCCTGTCTGCCTGCCTGCTTGCAACATCACACTCCAACCTGGCCATCCCTGCCATTTGCGGCATGCCCTGCAATACTGCATCTTTGCAAGCATTGCCCAACTTTGACAAACCTGCTTGGTTTCTGTCACCGGCACCCTGCTGCAGCCCGCCAAGCCCGACACCGAGCTGCTTCGCTACCCCTGGACCGCGTACTGCAACATTGACGGGCTTGGCCCCATGAGCCAGGACAAGTGCGGCAAGTGCCTGGAGGTCACCAACCCGCGGACCGGGCAGTCTGTGAAGATGCTGGTAGTGGACATGTGCGGCCAGGGAGGCATCGATATGGACCCACTGGGTGAGTGAGCGAGCTAGCTAGCTGGCAGGCACCCACACCTGGGCTGGCACACACGGCTGCAGGCAGCGAGTAGATGGGGTGCATGGCACCACACCGCTGTCTTTCCAGCACGGCAGGGTGTGCATCCCCAGTACAGTTGCCAGTCAGAATGTCTCAGCTTCCTGCGTTGTGGCAAGCCAGGTATACGACATGCTGCAGTTTCTTGTTGTCTGACCTCAACCCGCCGCCGCCCTCCCCGCCTGCAGGCTTCAACGCCATTGACGGTGACAAGCAGGGCCTGGCTGATGGGCATATGTGGGTGGACATCAAGTGGTGCTAGACACGCACCGACAACATTGCTGACCTGAGGCTGACAGCTCAATAAATGGTGGGGAGCAGCAAGGGGCACAAGCAGCCCCTTCATCTGCCCTGCCTCCACTTCCTCCATCCAAGGATTTCCCGCCCCGCCTCTGCCTCCTCCCACCCAACTCTGGATTGACAACCTGACCATCTGCAGCACTTGGCATTTCCTCTTCCTTCCGGATTCATTCATTTAATGCATACACCTGCACCTCCCCCGACACAAACGCATGACTGGCACAAGCCACTGCCCCACCCACCCCACCTTGTCCCAGCCAACCCTGGCCCTCTGCCCCCACCTGGTAGCCAGGACCGCTTCCCATCAGTCTAGGCAGGCAGCCAATTGTTTGGTCACTGCATCGCACTTGCACTGTTCCCCTCCGGAGCATTTGCTACCCTGTTCCTGCTAAGGCCGCCGTTCTCCATCCCCCTCCCTCACGTCTCGCCGCTCTCTTTCCTTACCGCCACGACCACCACCGACTGTCACTGACTCCATCTGCTGTGCGATCCCGAGGCGATGTTGTTAGTTGTCGCCTCCACTCCACAAATTTTCGCCTGCCTTCCGCTCTCATGCTGCCAGCTCAACAGTCTTGGGAGCTGCGTGGTGTGTGTGCATCATGCCTGCCAGGGTGCATCCTTGCCCGTTTTCCCTGCGCGCCTGGTGCTCACATCGTTGCCGGCTTGCTCATCTCTTTCAACCCCTTCTTCGTCCCTGCTCGTTGTTTGTTTAGCTTCCGCGTTCCGCACCTGAGTGTTCACCATTCCCGCGTTGCTAGTGTTGTAATGCATTCGTGTTTTGTATGTTTTCACTCCCGCACGCGTTGCGGTTTCAATTGCAATAATGAGCAGCTTGTAACGTGCTCACCAAGAAACCCAACAGCCAACAGAGCAGTTGCCTGTGGATGAGGGACAGGCAAGCTTTCTGTGCCGGCAGAAGCCCTTCACGCCTGTCCGCCGGCAGTACCGCAGCATTCACCTTCAAGCAACAAATGAAGCGCGCTGCATCTCAATCTCGTCTCCCTTTGTCTCTACCTCCATCAGCAATTGCTTGTGCTGCGCTCGCCTTCAGGGAGGAGGCCGCGGCACAGTCCGCTGTCAGGTTGAGGACCTGTTTCCTAGTCCATGGCGAGGCAATAGGGATGCGCGTTCTGCTGGCGGCACTGTGCTTTTTGCTGGCGGTCGCACAGCCAGGTACAGTAAAGGGGAGCGGCACATTGCCTCCCGCTTCTGCGTGATAGTACGGCTGAGCAGGGCTATGCTAGTTGTCGTGCAGAGCCGGCCCAGCAGCGCCCAAACGCGCGACGGCTGCTGGTGACGCTGCTGCCGCCGCCCCCATTGCCACGGCGCCCCAAGCCCCCTCCACTGTCCCGGCCCAGGCCACCCTCTCCAAAACCGAGACCGCCCCCTAGGCCCCCAAGGGCCCCAAGGCCCCCACCTATCCGTCGCCTGCCTCGGCCTCGGCCTCGCCCACTGCCCTCACCGCGCCCGCCGCCTCGCCCACGCCCACCACCCCGCCCGTCACCGCCCCCGCGCCCACGCCCTCCTCCCCCGCCACGTCCGCCGCCATCCCCTCCCCCGCCACCCCCGCTGCCGCCTGCCACCCTGGCAGAAGCTGCCTGGCACTTGTGGCTGCGCTACCTCCACACCCTGACCCGCTTCTCCTCCCCCCCGGTCACCCCAGGCAGCTTCAGCAGGCAGGGCAACATAGCCAAGCTCCTGCCACAGAGCTACTGGCACCACCTGTTTGCCAAGGACTGGGTGCCGGGAAACACCCTGCCAGCTGATGCGGTACGTGGGCTGTAGCAGACAGCATGGGCATGCATGTTTGTGTGCACGGACAGCAGCTGTGGTGCTGGCAGTTGTGGGAGTATGAGACACCCAGGCATCTGCATGAAATGCGCGGTGCTGCTGGCTTAAATTATCCCACAGCAAGTGCAATGGAAGCAGACATCACAAGGAAAGGTTGATGACCTGTGTTTTTCCTCTTATAAAACCCCATGCTACACCCACGCCCTGCCCAGGCCCTCCCCCTTTGCCACATCCGCAGGCCGACATCTGGGCCAACATGGTGGTGGCCTATGATCCCCTCTGGCTACGCCCACAGCCTGCTCTCCTGTCAGACGCCCTGGCCTTCCTACAGGCCGATGCACAGGCAGCTGGCATGGTGCCCCCAGGCAAGTGCGCACCTCCAGGCCTGCTGTGCTTTGCTGCGCCGCTCATGCTGTGCTGCGCTGTGCCCATTATGTTCAAGCCCCTCCACTGCCGGCCTGCGCAGCTGGCCCTTCCAAGATGCTGCTGCTGCTGCCCTCGTTTGTTGCGTTTTGAGTTTTGTTGCGCGTTGAGTTTGCCAGAGTCTGCTCCAGGACAGGCCACACAGCACGGGAGCAGTGAATCGAGGTAGGAGGAAAGAAAGCTGCGGGCCCCGGGTTGGCTGAGCCCACCACACAAACACATGCCTGTGCTGGGCTGCTACTGCTGCACTGCAGGCGTTCTCACCGCTCTGGGCCGCGCCGTCAGCCGCTCTGGCCCGGACCCAGGCTACACAGCCGCAGTAGGCTCCAACCCCAACAACGAGTTTGTGCCGGGTTTCATGCCCGCCTGGGCTTTCTATGGCGCCACATTCACCACCGCCACACAGCAGGTGTTGTGGTTTATGTGTGCATCCTTGTGCAGGCTGCAGGCTGCAGCTGCGTCTTCTTTTGCAAAAACACGATTGCCAAGTTGAGAACGGCTGCAAGGCAGCCAGGGCGGTGCAGGGCGGTCAGCATTGGACGCTGGTGGTGGTTCAGCCGGGCCCTTTGCTTCCCATGCACATGTTGTGCCTCAATGTTTGATCTTTCGTTCAGCTCCGCTGCCTGTATTGCCTGCCTGCCTGCCTGCCTTGCTAGCAGGCTCAGGCCTTCGAAGCCGACGGCTCGCGCTGGGCCACTGAGTTTGTGTTCAATGCCACCCAGCTGGCCAGCATGCGCTCACTTAGGTGGGTGGGTACCTGGCCGCCTGGCTGGCTGTGAGTGTGTGTTGCTGTGGCCGTGCTGCTGCTTTGCACGTCAGGTTTGCTCCCGGGAGACCAAGGCGGGCAGCTGCTAGCAACTGGTTGGGGCCCTTAGGGAAGCTGTGCCCCAACCACCTGTCACCTGCTCTGCACTCCGCCTGCCGCTCCCCCTTTGCGCCCTGCTCCCTCCTCCCCCTGTTTCCCCACGCCCCCGTTCCGCCGCTCAACCCCTCTCCTCTCTGTTCCGCATGCAGCTGGGAGCAATTCACGCTGGATGGCTCGGCCCTGCTCAAGCCGCCGCCCGGAAGGTTACCTGCCGACCCACAGGCCTGGCCTGCCCGACACTTCCTGGACCTCACTGCCTCTGACCTGGGCCTCACCCTGCGAATAGACCTGCTGCCAGGCATCACCGCCTTCCGCTGCGCTGCCCGCGGCTCCTTTGTCGGTGAGCGCGGAAGGGCGGCTCGAGTGATGAGTTAATTGTGTAGACGCAGAGTATTGATGCAGCGTGGGTGTGTCATGGAAGGGCGCAGCTTGGCATAATTCATATTCAGGAAAGAGTTGTTGCAAGGTCAGCATCAAGATCAGGGAGAGCGTTGGCTGTGTACCCAACGTGCCATCAGTTTGTGGCTGTCCTTCTCTGTCGCTACCTTCCTGGCTTTGTGTTGCTGTCTTCACCTGCTCTCTCCCTGCACTGCCTGGTGCAGGCCCAGTGGGCCCCACTGCCCCCTGGTTCAACGCATCAGCCTGGGACGGGCCCTTCCTTAACACCCAGCCCAGCCAGTCCACCGCGTCGCAGTACTTTGCCGCACGTTTGGGCGTACTGCCCACCGTACCTCGTACCGTGGTGGCGCTCTACTCACCTGTGATACGCTTTAGGATGCAGCCCGGAGCGTATGCTGACCTAAAAAGCTGGTGGCAGGTGTGTCGTCCTTGCGCATTGCTGTGTGGCGGGCCACGTAAGGATACTTCGGTACATGCCTCGATGCGCTGCTGTGCACAAGCCAAAAGCCTGTGGGTGCCTGTGGTCGTGGGATGCTGCCAGTGGCATGGCAAGAGAAGATGGCGGAGGAAACGGGGCCCTGCTGCCACGCGCTCCACTGTCGTCCTGCTACCCCACGTCACCTGCAGAATGCCACGACTGGCGGCAGTCGCAGGCTGGATGTGCTGGCTTGGAGCATCAAGAAGGGGGACGCGGCAGCCGGTGATGTCACTTTCGATGATTCAACACGCAGGTGGGCGGTCGATGGACAGACCTGCGTGGCTAATCAGCAACTTGCAGCCAGAGGTGCCGCTTAGGCGCCGCTACTTGCTGGTGCAACCCAGGCTGCTGCCCTATCTTGTTGTGTTTTGTAGTGGCCAAGTGCTGGTTGATCCTTGCAAGCAGCTGTCGCCTGTTATTTGAGCCTCCTTGTTTGGCGTACCTACTTGAAGTTCAAGCTGGTGTAACCTGGCCTGCGTGCAGGGTGAGCGTCACGCCAACGCCCGGCCGCTGGTATCGCGTGGCGCAAGTGCAGGCAGCTGTGGCCCCCGCAGTATTCCTGGCTGACGTAGATAGTGGCTGAGGCGGCCAGTTTGCAGTCGGCCACGCCAGGCAGAATGCTGGCCATCTGACGTGCAAATCAAGGCATGCCGCTGCCAAATACACCGTTGCGGCATTCTTTGTGTTCCAACATTGTTTATCCTCCACATTTTTGCGGGCAAATTGCTTTGCAACTTCTTGCACGACAGCTCTATTAGTTAGAAACACCCTCTTTATTCATCCTATTCACCTTAGCTGCTGTCTCTGTGACCTATTGACTAATCTCTGTGGGAACTAATGACTCTCAACGAATGCATTTGGCCGTACGCACCCTCTTTGGCCATAGTAGCGACGATTCACTAATGTGGATTTCAAACGTCCCCTAACTGGCGCTAACCGCGTGCCGACTGCATGTGTCTATCTCTACAATCCCAGTACTGTGAGCTCAGCGAGATGTAGAACAGCTCAGCACGTGTGGCCATCATGCGGCTTCTACTGGCGCAGCAAGTTGAAGCGGTGGCAACTAAGGATGCTTCAACCCAAACACAGTTGTTTGGTGCTTGAGTTTTGGAAGAAATATGCGCAACGCAGGCAAATGGCAAGGCACTATCACAAGTAGCGTGAAAGCATGCTTGGCGGGCTGGAAGGCTTTCGGCCTTAAGCTGCCGCCCCCACGCTGGCCGTGCTGTGCGCTTGTGGCTCCCTGCCAGAGTGATCCTTTCGTTGCATCTTAAACCCCTGGTTCTCGTGGCAAGACTGGCCATACCGATCGCCATCAGCTGTTTGCGACACCCACAGCACAGTCGGGGCACTGTCGAAGCCATCTCTCCAGCGCAGGAGCCCTCTGTGACTTGCCTTGCGCCGCTGATGTGCAATAACATTTGAGGCGAAGGTTTTTACCGAGTGGGGAGCGCAATGGCGCAGTTGTTCGTGCCGACGACGTTTGTCTGGCGCTTTGGTGGCAATCAGGTGTGCAGCCTGAAACGGCGGCTAGATGCACGAACATAATTTGTGTTGCGCAGTAGCGGGGGGACATGCTTGGAGGGTGCTGCCCGAGAGTGTCGTGGCTTGTGCACCCGCCCGCTGCAGGTGCACCTGTGCGGCTCTTTCACACGATGGGTGGAAACGGTGCCCATGACGACGGTGGAGGGCCAGGCCGGCACTTTCACGGTGGTGGTGCATCTCCCGCCGGGGTGAGTGGCAGCGGCGGGGCGGAGAGCCGCTGCGATAGCCTGGCAGCTGGTGTGCATCTTTCTTCATCTGCTTCCAATACATGCGCTTGACAGTACACCGGTCTGCCCAAGCTGTATGCCAGGCATCAGATTGCCATGCGTCTTGGGCTGCCAGACACAGAAGGAAGCGTGGCTGTGCCGTCCGGTGATATGCCCTACATGCTATTGACGCCCCATGCCGGCCTTCCTCGCTCGTGGCCCTTCCAGGTATCACCAGTACAAGTTTATTGTTGATGGAGAGTGGCGACATGATGAGACGCAGCCCTTTATGCCCGACCCCTTGGGCAACGTCAACAACTGGCTGTTTGTGCGGAAACCAGAAGGCCAGGCCGCGCCGCAGGCTCACGGGTGCGTGCCGGTGTCGCAGGAGGCACGGCCGGGGGCTGGGCTGGTACAAGGTCAGGGGAGTAGGTACAGGGGGCCGACCTCCATGCGGCCTGACCTTACTATTGCTGGCAGGGACTGCTTGCCAGTTTGTTGGTTGCGAGCGTGTGCCGGTTGTTGCTGGGTGTGGAAGGCGGGAGGCCAGGCAGCTGACAAGGGTGCGGAAAGGTGCATGTCGCTGGGGCGCACATAAGTTTTGTGCGCTGTTGGGCACTAACTTGAACCTCATGAGGCGTTTTTAATGCCAAAACTCGGCACATCCTGGTCCTTATGCGTGCCACAACCGGCCTGCCTGTCTGCCTTCGTGGTTTCCCTAGCGCAGGCATGGTGTGGGGGGCGGCTTGCACCAAAGCTTGCAGCAGCACAACCAGCAGCAGCAGCAGCAGGCAGCTGCGTCCGCGTCGCAGCAGCAGCATCAGCAGCAACACCAGCAACAGCAGCACCCGGCGCAAGCGGGGCTGCTCCACCACCAGCTGGCGGGCCAGGGCGGCACCGTGCCTTCCTCTCGGGCTCAGTCAGGTGCAGCGTGCCACCTGCTGGATTGGCATGCTGCCGCCGACGCTGCTGCCGTCCCCTGCAACTTCCACTCTTGCTACACGTGCTGCGAGCCTCCCCATTCACCCTTTCAACGAACTCTTCCGGCCCTTCGAAGCTTCAAAAATGCGCTTCTAAAATGCCCTTCCCTAAACATTTGCGCACACTGTACTTTCTGTCTACGACCACCCCCATTTGCCGCCGTCCGCTGCCAATAGTCACCCTGCTTGCACCTCGCCTCTCAACTTCTGTGACAGGCAGCTTACTGACTATATTTACCACTTTGCTGCACTTCCCACCCATGCCCAAAACGCACCCACCCACCCACCCACCACAGTTGCGGACATGGAGGTGGCCAGCGGCGATCCTGCTGGCGGCGGCAGCGGCGCTCCCGGCGGTGGCGGTGTGCTGGCGCCCATTGCAGTTCAGGCGGATGAACCGGCTCACACATGGAAGAAGGTGGCGGAATTCCTCAATCACCACTCAGGTGAGCTGACCCACCCTGTGGAACAAACTGCAAGCATGTTTGGAGTGTGTGCATGTCTCTGTGGTGGTGGTGGTGGTGGTGGTGGTGGTGGTGGTGGTGGTGGTGGTGGTGGTGGTGGTGATGGTGGTGGTGGGAGGGGCCTCTGGTGGTGCTCTGTGTGGTGCAGGTTTGTTTGCTCTGGTCGACTGGCATGTGTGATTGCTCAACAGACGTCAACACCACTGCCGCATGCATGGCAGACACAGTCTGCCACATCATTTTCAGCGGCGTAAAAGCTGTTCGCCCAGCATCAGCTTCCCTTCCGACTGACTGTCCTGTTGTTGTTTGCTACGTGGTTTGGTGTGTTTGTGTGTTTGTTCGTCTGCGAGTGCAGCGTATGAGTTGATTCCGGAGAGCGGCAAGGTTGTGCTGCTGGATGTGGACCTGCCCATGAGACACGCTTTCCACGCGCTGCATGAGCAGGGTGGGTGCCTGCTGGTATCCTCATTGCTTGCCTGCTGGCTGAGGACTGGGCCCTTGGTGTATTCACCTGACGGCGCAGCACGCATGCAAGCAAGCATCGCAGCCACGGGTGGAGCGTAGCGAGTGCGCCCTGAAAGAATCACCCTTGGCTGTACAAGATGACCATGCCCGACCCGCGCGGCCCCCCCGCCCCGCCACTGCCCCGTGCCGCCGCCTGCAGGCATTGCCAGCGCCCCCCTGTGGGACAGCGAGGTGGGGCGTGTGTGCGGCATGCTGTCCGCCTCGGACTTCATCCGCATGCTGCAGCGCTTGCGCTCAGTGGTGTCGTCAAGCGCCAACCCAATGAGCGAACAGGAAATGGACCTGCACACAATACGGTGGGTGGTGTTGTGGTCGTCGGGGTGAATGGGGTGGCGGGTGGTTGGGGTGTGGGTGGGGGTTGGTGTGAATCTGTTTGGTAATATATGTTTGAGTGGGGGGCAGGTCAGTTGCATGTGGGCAGGGTCAGGGTCAGGATTGGGGGGTTGCGGGGGTCGCTGCTGTGTGTAGAGGTCATGGTACGGGTAGCACAGGGTAGGTAGAGGGTGGGTGTGAGGACGGGGTTGGGTGTGCTTCCCTTGTGTCACCCATTGCCCACCTGCCTGCCTCCCCCTTCATCGGCCTTACTGCCCCTTCCTTGCTGTCAGTTGTGTTGTGGTGTGTTGCTTGCTGTTCTTCTCTGTGGACCCCTCACATCCACATCTCCTATTGCCCTTTATTGCAGCACTCTGCGTGAGGATTTGGAGGCTGAGGGGGTGCAGCCCCCCAGGCCCCTTGTGGCGGTGCACCCCTCAGACAGCCTGGCGGCGGTGGTGCGCACCCTGTTCAGCCGGGGGTGCAGCATGGCACCCGTACTCGCGGTGCAGGCAGAGGGAGGAAAGCAAGGTGGGGGGCTGGGTGTGTGTGTGTGTGTGTGTGTGTGTGTGTGTGTGT
>JAAMXP010001849.1:0-11173 GCA_019693395.1 Ettlia oleoabundans | reverse complement strand
GGGCACCCCTTCCACCGAGGGCAGCTGAGGATGTACGCAGGTACAATGGGTTGGCTTATTGCACACAAGTGCGTGTTTGTTGACCTGGCACGACAGCAGTGCAACAGCAAGCACTCTGAGGCTTGTGGAGCCCGTGGCGCCAGGCCGCCACTTCTCAAGTCCCGAGCACGCACATAGCGCCGCCCCTCCTCCAATGATATAACCAACTTCCAAACTCATTTCAGGGCATTTGGACTTGTCCGTCTACAAAACGAGTTCCGTGGCAGCTGTCCCGTGAACCCCATGTGGCTGCCATCCGACTGCGCGCTCTCTCGTACACAGTCGATCAATTGCTGCCTGTGCCCGAGCGCTCACTGCCTCTGTTGGCAAGTTGGGGCCCCTTATTGGGTTGGAAAACCCTGCCAGATGGCCTGATGCGCTACGCCAACATGCTCAACGCCTCCCGCAGAAGGGCAAGGAGCGGCAGCAGTGCTGCAGCTTTCCTGGTGGGCTTCTCCTGCACGGTTATATTCATAACAACGCTACACAGGTGAGCATGGCATGCAGACATTCAAGTGGGAATCATGCAATGGCCTTGCTGCTCGATTGGGTTACCCCCGATGCCCAACTTGCTTGCAGTATGACATTTTCAAGGTTTTTCCGTACAGCGTCTGGTAGTGAGCTCAATAGTCATAGGTTGGCAGAGGCCAAAGGCGCAGAGCATGTAGTCGAGGTGCAGCGAGAGCCGTCGTTCGTGCATGCCACACACGCGTTGGCTTTGCCCGATTTGGACACAGTGAAGCACCTGATGGTCAGCTTTGGCAATGCGGCTTACTTTGAACTGCTGCGCAATTGGGCATGCAGTGTGCAGCAGATTGAAGCGCCATTTCTGGTTGCAGGTGCGTTGACAGCCATGGTTTGCTGAGGATTGCAGTGGTGGCACAGGCAGCAGCCTCTGCATTATCTTGTTGCCTTGGGGCTCTGGCGGTGCAATTTCGCTGAGATATTACGGCAGTAATCTTCTTGTCAGCAGTGCTCTGATTTGCCAGCTCACATTTATCACTGTAACCTCCTTAGCTGCTGATCTCTGTTTTTCAACACCCCTGCATTGAAATTTTCGTGATCTAGTGTGTGGAACTCTCATATCTGACCTTTTGGCATTAAACCCAAGCAATCTGCAGTGATTCATAACTCTGTACTCAAGTGAGCGTGCTGTCCAACCATGGGTCGTGGTGCAGCTTTTGACCAGCAGATGTTGGACCTTTGCAAGGAGCAGGGCCTCCCCTGTCAGTTGGTAGAGTTGGCAACTTTAGCAGCCAACTTCAGGGGTGATTTTGCTGCCTTCCGCAGGATGGGGGCAGTCAAGGTGGGGCCGCTGCCCTGCCTGTTCACCTTTGCCTGGCTGGTCAGCACCTGCTTGTTCTGAAACAGCTGCAACATGGTGTGCATATGTGTCTCTTGCTCCATGCCCTGTTGTAAGCAGTGTCTGCCGTGCTGCAGACTTACCACCCAGCATGCACAGCATCAGTCTTCGCCTGCTATCATAAAGTGGTGTAACGATGCAATTATGTCTAGCATTTGCAGGTGCGTTTTGTCCTGGAACTGTTGAACCGGCACCCCTCGCTGTCCTTGGTGGTATTGAGCGACACCGACACCGTGTGGCTGCGCCAGCCATGGACATACTTTGAGCAACGCCAAAATGCCGACTTTTTCATCTCCTCTGATTGCCTTAGCACCCAGGTAGTGTTGTGCATCGTGCATGCCTGTTTTTTTTGTTGGTTCTTTTGTTCTTTGGTATGAAAGGGTATGAGGATGGTCAGGGTGGGGGTGGTGGCAGTAGTGGACTGTGTATTTGAGCAATGGCTAGGGTACGGCCAGAGGAGCCAATGTGTGTGCATGGTGCTAGACCATGGTACATCCTCAGCACGAAGTTGTGACATGGCTGTAGCTTCAGCAGCAGAACAATGGTATTGAGCTCACTGCATGGCGTTAAACAAGGCTCCTCCTTGTGCAATCGCTGCCAGAGCTTTTGCCTGGTTGCAGCTCGAGGACGATTGGAAAGCACAGCATGGGCAGCCTCGCTGTGGCCACATCCCTGGGAACAGCGAGTGAGTGCGTCAGCAGTGCTCTAGCACAGCTGCATGTTGCAACACTTTGATTTGTGCCAATCGGACGATGAGACCAACGAGCACCGCCTCAAACCATCACACGGCTTTGCTCCTATATGGTGATGCAGTGGACTTGCGATAAACACGGGACTATTGGCGGTGAGGAATGTTGCCAGTGCACGAGCTGCTTTGAAAGCTTGGGCTGACATGTTGGAAGATGACACCAAGCAACAAGCTGATGACCCAGAGCACAGGGGCATCGACGACCAGCTCGCACTCAACATGCTGTTTGAACGGCCTGGTGGGAGTGTCAGTGCAGGTGATTGGACAGTTCTGTCGGAGTTATGCATCATGGAGTTCTACCCACCTACCTGCAAAATGCACTCTGTTGAGTGTCTGAGCCTTCATGTGATATGCAAAGGCTGCTCCCACCCTCTGATTGACCCATGGAGCGGCCTTGAACCCACTATGGGCCGCCCACTACTTGCTGATGCGTGGAAAGGCCTTTTGTTGCTCGCAGAACACAGCCCTCGTACCATAATGGTGCTCGACAGCCAGCTTAAATTGCAGGTGCTGCCGGTGGCGTTGTTTGCAAACGGTCATGTCGCCTTTGTGCAACGCACGCCATGGAAGTGAGTGAGCTCTTTGCATGCCACTCTCTCCGCTGTCCATCTACTATACCAAGCTAGCGAAAAGCTTCGGGCTGCATAACCTCGGCACTTCGGTTTGACATGTGTGTGTGTGTGTGGTGGTGGTGGTGGTGGGGGTGGGGGTGTTTGTGTGTGTGGCGGGGGCGGGGTGGTGGACCATTTTGCATGCACACCAATCATCATGCAATGAGTCATTGTGCAGATTAGGTCTGGCACCCATTGTAATACACTCGACCTTTCAGCGGTATGGGAATCATGGAAAGCGCTCGCGCATGCGGGAGTTTGGGCTGTGGCTTGTGGACCCTCCATCATACTATGGTAGTGCTCCTGTCAGCAGCAGCAGTGGTGATGGAACACATGGCACCATATTTGGCAACGCCTCACCTGCGGCGCGGGGCGGGAGCGGCAGTGACTCTTTGTTGCAGCTTCTGATATATGAAGTTAATGCCCTGGCTGTTGTGGCGGAAGCCGAGCGGCAGCGCTACCCAGGGGCCCGCATGCCTCTGCTCGAGAAGCATTGGCTGGCGCTTTCATACCAGCTGGCAGCCTTCAGGTGCCCTCTTGTCAGCGTTGCTAGTCTTGCATGCCATAGAAACACATCACCTTTGCTTCTCACTAGTCCATGCTTTAGAAATTCTTGTTTCAGCAGGCTTACCTTTTAGCTGCGACAATCCTCCAGTCAGGACTGCATGCAAGCACTGGGTCCGTTTGCTCTTGTGGTCACGCAGGGACGCATTGGCGATGGCACGCATACTTGGACGCACGCTGGTTGTATCGCAGCCTTGGTGTTGGTGTGATTTTGACGAACACCCGCACATTTTACATCGCTGCCGCATCAAGTGAGTGTGTCTAGCTTCAGATGCCGTTCCCGTGCATGTTTCAAGTTGTCCGCAATACGCATCGAGCTACCGTTTACCAGGCCAGATACCCGCCTTGTTTGTGAGGCAATGCAGTTCCATCGTGCAACACTGTAAGGCCGGTTCTAGTAGATTGATTGGTTAGTGTAGTGATAGGAAGGCTGGGGGGGGAGGGAGGGAGGGGGGCGTTTCGTTCGGAGGTGCATGTTCGGAGGTGCCGCTGTACTGTCAGAAAACCACAAAGAAGCGGGGCTTATGTAGTGGTGGATTGGACACATACTTGCAGCAGGGAAGCCTATTGGCTTTGCTGCTGCAAGTGCTCCTGTTGCCTCGAAGGAAAGGTACCCTAATCGCCTTGGGCGCTTTACATCCTCAATGGGGCCCAGATGGTGCCTGCTGTGGCCTTGCTCAAGTGCTCTGCTTCACATCCAAGGTTGCAATGGTTTTTGCTGCACTACGCCAAACAACCTTGCAGAAAAGCTGTCTGAGGTGAAGTTAGCACCACATACGGAACTGAAAACACTCACAGTGGCTTGCCGAGCCAATGCACGTTGCTTAGACGGGTACCGCAGGCTGTACTGCCGGCTGGGCTGACCTCTTAACGAAACTCTGTGCAGCCCAAAGCGAGGGGGGGGATGACACTAACCAATCAATCTACTAGAAGCGGCCTAATGGACCTTGCAGTTCGGAATGTACAGAGCCCGCAGCTGGGGGGGCGTAAACGGGGTGCGGTGGCCCAACAGCCGTGTTTGTTTGTTTGTTTGTTTGTTTTATTGGTTCAAGCGAATAAGCAAGCACCAACTTGTTTTGCATAAGCAGCAAACAATGCCTCATTTTTGCAGGGGGACAGATTACAATGTGCCGTTTGAGTGCCCTCTGGACTATTTCCTTCCTGTGCACCAGCTTGATGAGTTGCAGATCGCATACCGCCACGCCAGCTTTTTGCAGCACCCGCAGGTGGCGGTCCTTACACACTGGCAGTGTGACCTTCATCACGTAGCTAGCCTCTGGGGCACTGTCGCCGTTTCTTGGCATCCTGGTTACATGTTGGTAACCGACAAATATGTTGGTTTTGCAAATGTGGTTGGTGGGGTGCATACCGAATGCTCGTGCCGGGTCACAGCACAGTAACGGTCACGGGCTGGATTTCCTGACTTAACGCAGGTTCCCCTCCGCGTCCGACATTCACGTGCTGTGGTGAACATCGCGCCAAACCGGCCTGCGCAGCCCTTCCCTGAGCCCTCCCACACAGTTGGCCATGCTGCTACCATCTGGCCGGGCATCAAGCAAGGGGAGCTGCTGAGGGTGGCAGATCCCATCAAGGGGGAGGCTGTGCTGCACCTTAGGTCTGTGGTAACACATTCTTTGCAGTCGTCTATGACCTGTTTAGTGATGATTCTGCCATGTTCAACCATCTGCTGGAGCATCACCTGGGTTACAACTGCCTAATCCCTCTGTGTGCGTGCCCGCAGAGGGCATGTCCCAGGCTTTTTTGGCGGCTTTGATGATGCTCAGGATAACGCCGCCTTTGACCAGCTGTTCAAGCGGGCCACCTCCGACTGGGGTGACTCGCCCTTCTGGTGAGCAGCCACAACGTTTGCAACTCGAGTGCCGCATGCCTTGCCGAAAAACTTGCAAAGGAACAGGGCTCCTTGCCAGGTATCGCTGATGAGTTTGAGCAACAGACCGCGTTCTAGACAATCAACAGTCAACGCACAGAGTGCAAGCAGTGCACATGAGCCTGACATGCGGTGACAGTTATTTTCACTGTTGGCAGCCAACTCTCGTGTCAAAGGCAGTTACCCTGTGCAAGGGTTGTTAGACGTGGTGACGGCCCAGAACAGCGTTGGGTTTAGTGTGGCAGGCTGCACTCTGTCCATTGCACAAAGGGTTTCACCCAGTCTTGTCCTCTCCTGTAGGTGCTGCATGTCTTGGGGTGATGCAGATCAAGAGTATCGCAAGCTACACTACAAATTTCCGGCGCCACTGGCAGGTGGGTGGCCAGCAGCAACTTGCAGGTGATTGGGGAAGGTAGTCTGTCGGTGCTTGCCTGTATTGAACCTACGCCCAGGGTCTTTGATGCATTCATCAAGGATGCATGCAGTTGGTGTACCCTCTGGCTCATCAGTGGCTTAGTTCAAAAAGTGGCTGGTTGTCTGTGACATCACCGGCCACAGCTACAGACCTTCATTTCATTACTTGAAGATTACTAACTATCAAGCGACTCAGTCTGCCGCCCTTATGCAGAAGGCTGGCAGCCCTGGCAGCTTCCGGTGCTAGAGCCGCCCAACTGGTGCAACAAGGTCAGCACGAAGTACGGCAACAGCGATTTCACCAGGCTGCCCCAGCACCCGTGCGCATTCCTGCGCAACAAGACTGCAGCAGCCCTCGCGGCAGACGACTCTGGCCCTTACAACAGGCAGTTGGACCTCTGATTACTGACTTTGGGCTGCAGGAAGGCACAGCTGGTGGCCAGGAAGTGCATTTTTGATGTTCAGAAACAGAGAGCTGCACCCAGCACCCCCCACTATGGCTCAGCTATTAACCCTGTCCAGATCGCAACAGTTCCTGGTCGCATTATGGGGACAAGTACTTGGTGATGTGGCATGGGGACGCTTACGAGTTGTTGTAGAGATATGGCAGGCATTACAGCAATCAGTACTCAGTGCTTAGGTGTGAAAGTCAACAGCGAGATTTGACAGTGGAGGAACTTCTCAACTCCTCGCTCTTGCGAGGAATGGCAACTACATGGCAACTACCCTCCAAACGCGTGACCAAAAGTCAGAGTCTATCAGTAGCCAGTCATGTATGTGCAGGCAGGTAGAAGGCTCTAAGTAGGGTAAAACCAGGCGGCAAAACAGTGCGGTGGGGTCGAGGTATCCTCATGAGGAGGATGGTCAGCGATGAGGATATCACCTTGTATGAGCAAACGTGGCTCAGCATCAATCACAACCCAAGAGAGGGGCTTCTACAAGCGTTTCAACTCATTGGCCCGGCTGCAAATGAAGTGGCAACTGCAGAAAAAGGGTTCGGAAGCCGGACCATCTTCACGACACCGCGCAGCAGCCACGCTCAGGTTGTCGCACCATGACGGTGCGCGGCAGCCGTGCCAAAATTTTTTCCAACTCTTTCACCAGAGTGGAGAAGGAGGGCCGATCCTCGGGGTTAGGACTCCAACACCGCGCAATCAGCTCCCCCACCTCCTGCAACAAAAGTCATATGGCCAGTATCCCGGCAGCCCAACAATGTCGGAGGTGGATAGGCTGGCATGTGTTTCCCTACCCGCCTCAGCACTTAAAAACGAACGTCGGCAACAAGCAGTATTATACGATTGCTTTCTGGCATGCTTTATGGACAATGTAAGTCAAGCTTTGCCAGTCAACCAACCTTCTTCATGGGGTGGGGCTGCATGAGCGCGACAAATTCCGGGCGTCGCTCGTACAGAGCCGCCTGTCGCGCTGCCTCCACAGGGTCCATTCCCGCAAATGGCGGCTGGAACTGCGATCGAACGGACGGCATGCAGCAGAAAAAGCTGCTCAAGCGCAGCAAGAGGCGGCAGAGAAAATCCCAGCAACGCGAGCGCACAGCATCAAATTGCTGTCAGCACAGGCAAAGAACACAGCAGCGAGCCACAGATCATCAGCGGCAGGAAATCGCTCCACCGTCACCTCAAACAGCTGGTAAACGATCATTGAAAAGGAGTAAACATCCACACGGCTGTTGTAGGGCTCGTGGCGGAACACCTCTGGCGCCATGTAGCGGTAGGAGCCTGCCAAAAATAAATGCAGCACTAATCAGCTTATAGAGTTGGCTGGGATTGAAGACAACGAATGCTGGTTGCAAATCAGCCAGGCCAGATCAAGGAATTTTGCAAGAGAGGGCAGAGGTGGATTGCAGTCTCCGAAGGAAATACGAGTAACAGTCAGACAACAACCCATGGCAGGCAGCACAAAAAGCACAGATGATGTTGCCACCTGTTTCACCAGTCAGCCTGAATTTACTATCCAGATAGCCATACTCAGCATGCTTGTTCATGGGCAGCGTTTTGGAGAGACCAAAATCGGCCTGCAGATGGGCAAGTGATGTCCAGACAGGTGGTCAGCAAGTCAGAACTGCAATCTGATCGGCTGTTATGCTGCAACGCCCAACAGAGTGCCCACAGTCATGCTGTCAAGTGCAGAGTGGCAACAACGACCAGTAGATGACTTGTGAGGCATTCCTACCAGCTTGGTGCACCCAGTGTCAAACACAATTTGCATCTGGTCCTGGTATTGCCCGCCACTAAGCATCAGGTTTCCAGGTTTCAAATCACGGTGGATGATGGGATTTGGCTTCCTGCAGGCATTCCCGCGACCAAGGGGACAAGGCTCGCATCGGCAGGATTGCAGTAAAAGCTGCAGCGTTTGCATGATGAAGCAATGGTTGAACACTTGGGCAATTGGAGGACTGCATAACCATGGACGTTCCAGCAGAGCAGGAGCCGTGCCTGTGATGTAGGTAAGCCAGGCCGCGCGCCGCATCCAACGCAATCTCTACAGCGCGCCGGATGGGGAACACCTGCGGTCGCCGGAAGGCATCTGCTAGCGACCCACCGCTCATTAGTTCCGTGACCAAAATGTAGGGCTCCCTCTTAGTGCAGGCACCAAGGAACTGCACCACAATGGAGACATCAGAGCAATGAAGGCAGGGGAAAGAAAAGCACATGCCTGCTATGGGTGGAACAGCTGGAGCAAACTGCAGATGAACGAACCAATGGCCAAGGACACAAGGTCAACTTGTAGCATATTGGCAAAGGCAACTGAGTGGTGAAACGTGCAACCGCACTGACAGAGCAATTTGAGCATATGTATACCTGCACAGCGTTGGGATGATGCACACGCCGCAAAATCTCAATTTCTCCCCGGAAATCACCCAACGCTATCTCATTGGAGCCCTTCAAAATTTTGGCAGCCACTAGCGTGCCATACCTGGGCAACAACCCAGTCAATTCTAATGTCAGTGATTGCCATCAATATTGGTTCCTATATATTGTTTAAACTGAAAGGGGCCATGCCCGATGATTGCCGGCACGCTGAGTATCAGCTGATCAAAACTCATGTGAGTGCCAAAAATACAGTTGTCCACGCGCTGCCACCCTCACCACTTCGCTTTGTGCACCACGCCAAACTCTCCCTCTCCCAGCTTTTCCATGATTTCGAGCGAGTCGGGGTCAATCTCCCTGCATTTAGCAAGCCAACTCCTGCCAATTTAGGAATGATGGCGCTGCGAATGTGCACCAATGGAGCGAAGGCTGCACAGCAGGGTTAGCGCATTGCCTGCTCATTACTCGGGGTCATAATCAACAATCTGCTGCGGCACATTGCCGTGCCTGTCCCTGCTCACCACTCAGGGTCAAAATCAAACATCTGCTGCGGCACATAACCAAACACCCCTGCCAGCTTGCTGTCTTTAAGGTCCACTAGAGCGCCATCCTCGTACACCTTGCCGCCATTATCGGTCAGCAACTTGGCCACCTCTCGGTACTCGCCACGCACGGCATCCTGCACGAAGCAAGCAACGTTCAGCAGCCCAAACCCAGGGATATGTTGTTGTCACAGATGGGGACCGCTGTCCATACAGCAAGTGGCCTTCAGCAGCTTGCACAGTCCAGCAGCTGCTACCCAGACATGTGGCACGGGTATTGGTGGAACAGCAAGAATCATACTGCCAAACTGCCGTAAAACCAGCACTGGCCCTGCTTGTGCACTGTAGTGTCACCTCCAGCGGGGTGCGCTTGAAACGGTCTAGCGAGTTGACATCCACCTGCTGAGTCAGCAACCATTCAGTGACTTGGTAGGCGCCCTCACTGGCTGCCAGGTGCCTGCACGCAGGTGCACAAACCTGTAGATTACTGGGGGCCATGCCTATTGAGTCTGGTCCCGGCAAAGCATCAACATATGCTCATCAACACACAGAACTGTGGGAAGGCGCCACAGCATGACTGTAGTGCGCATGCAACTCCACAGCATCAGTGCTGCTTGCGGTACACCCGGGGCTGCTCAAGCCCATGCGGTATGGCTGCTCACAGAGGTGTTCGTTTGTCATAGTCGCAACACGTAGGATCTGAGACCTGGAAACAATCAAACAGATGAAAGGGAAAGAGTCAGGGACGTACGACAGACTGGCACACCATGGGGTAATTGAATGTGCAGCAGCACTGGTGACCTCCATACACAGTCTAACCAGCGCTATACACGACTGGAGCGACTATCTTATGCCCTCAAAACATAAAGCGGTAACCCACAGTATGCAGCACATGCCGATAACTGTACATCGCAAACATTTGGCTTGGCAACCCATTTAAAACTCCCACACTCCACGATTCAACTTAAATGCCTGAACTGCCTGGACATGCACTGCAGAGAAGCTACATCATAGCCACACCTGCAGGTTCCAAATCCGCACTATGCGCTGGCAGCGCCGTAAGTCGCCTACGCTGGCAAAGAATAGCAGCTCAGTGATGGCTCGTCGCCGAGCAGCCTGCAAAAGACTAGAAACATGGTGGTTAGTGCTGTAAGCAGTCACAATGATTGGTGCAAGGGTATCCACTGTGCTCAAAATAAAAACCCAGAGCATCAAACGCGAGTCGAGGGACGCAGGTAAGGAGCGCGGTAGCGGCGCCTGCCGCCAACCTCACAGTGTCGCCGTGGATGGACTGTGACTCAATGTTGTACCGCCTTTTGCTGTGTTGCGTGTCGTCGCCGCTTTCCACACCATTTTGTGCGTAATCCGCAGGCTTGATTCCGAGAGCATTCCCCAGATTGTCCGTTCCGTGCGTGCTGACGTCCCTGCTCCCGCCAGCGGAGTCTACAGTGGGCACAAACTGCACCCCTGTGACGGGGCCCGCCATGTCAGTTGGAACAGCTGCCGCTACTGCAATTGGTCAGTTGCTGAGGTTATCTGCTGGGGTGCTGCACACGCAAATGAGCGAAGTAAGTGCACGAGTACTTGACCTACCCCAAACACGGGCCGTACTGCCCCGCGGGCTCTTGACTTTCGACAGCGGTGTTTCCCTCCCTAATGGTGGGCGCTTTTCCTCCACAAACTCGTGATAAGCAATTCCCTGTTGCTGGGTTTCAAACACATTTTCTGCGACGTGATGCTCCCATCCCAAGACACCAAGCTTTCAGCCGGGAGTGCTGGGCTCGAGAACGCGTGTGCATCACGTGCACACGTCGTGTGCGCCTTCAATGCTCTCGTTTGTCACCTCATCCCAGGACACCAGGCGCTACAGGCTCCCGGCTTTGAAGAAGCCTTGTGGTGAGGGTCTGCGCTCCCTTCTTCCAGCTTCTGAAGAAGACGTGTAAGGCATGCTGCGCTTTTGATCGGCAGGCGTCCTCAGCTACTGCCGCACCCACACTGCTGCTGCCTATCAACTTGACCGCGCTAAAGCACATACCTGCAGCCCGCTGTTTGTGAGCTGGCACAAGAGCAGCCGCCTGGAAGGCGACTTCCGGTTACGAGGTTGTATAGGTTGTCTGGAGCCGCGGCCGCTTTGCTCGGCAATACGCGAGTACGCACTCACCAGGTGGGCATGTCG
>JAAMXP010001842.1:0-14414 GCA_019693395.1 Ettlia oleoabundans | reverse complement strand
CACCAGCAGGGTCAGCTAGATGGGTCGTCTGAAGTACGAATTGGAGCAGGGCAGACGAAGGGTGTGCAGCAGCGGTGAAGGGAGGGCCAGATCCAAGCAGAGCCAGACATAGTCTGCAGATGAAAGGTGGCGCCATAGGGCAGGGCATTCCAGCTAAGGCGGCCAGGCCTGGGCCAGTACAGCAGTGCCTCCCCTCACCGATGGGATGCCGTAGAAGGGTGCTGCGCAGTCAACACCAGCGTGCTGGGCTGCGGCTAGGGTGAGAGCACCGCCCATGCAAAAACCGATGCAGCCCACCTGCGGGGAAGGCGGGGTGGGGGTGGGGCCGGCGGGGATGGTGGCTGCTTAACCTGCCACCCTCTACACAAGGGCCGGCATAGGACTAACTTGAAGAACCATGTGTGATAGGAACATAACAGAATTGAATGGCGAAAGCTGTGCATGCTACCTGGCACCATTTTCACCAGCAAACCGATGGCACAAACAGCCATGCCAACGCAAACCACAGCGACGGCAGCAAAGAAGCTGAGGGATCGCGTCCGCTTTGCAGCTGTTAATATCAAACATCCCAGCGGAACCCCGTTGCCGAACCCTGCCTTGCCTTGCTGGCTCCATCATCCCGCAGGTACTGTACTGCTGCCTTGATCTCCTGTACCGCCACCTGCCAGTCCAGCTTGCCCATCAGGTGGCTGGCCTCCTCCTTGTCCACACCGATCTTCCCCTTGTAAAGGTCGGGGATCAGGCACCTGCGGGGGCAGAGGGGCAGACTGTGAGGCACCTCGACAGTGGGGCACGGCAGCAGGCAGGTGGCTGCTTGGGACGACTGCAAGAGTGAGCCCGCTATGGGCACACACCAAGGCATCACGTCAACCACATGGGCCTGGATGGCTGTGTCCCAGAACCCCAAAGGCATGGCGTGGCATGGGTGCCAAGTGCCAAGTGGGGCTTCATGACGACAGCTTCTTCGCGCAGCAGAGGCATCGGGGGTCCGGGTGTGTTGTGCAGGAACCTTGCAGCCCTGCCCTGTCCTGGGCTGACTAGCTGCATCCCACCTGTAACCCTGCTGGCTGATCTTGATAGCGTGATCCACCACTGTCGGCACCACGCCCCACCACTCCTGCAAAATGGGGCAGGCAGCAGGCAATGGTTCTTGCACCCACCGAGCTTGCCCTGCCCCTAACTGTCATCATGTGCTCAGAGAATACTTGATTCTTTACGGGCCTCCTACAAGGAAACACGGCCCTGGTCCATCTCAGATACCGAACCGTGCTCGCTCAGAGTTTGTCTATGAGGGAGGCAGGCTGCTTGTGTTTTGACTTCACCTGGATGACAATCACGGCAGGGTCTTTCACTGATCCACACATATAACCAGGCAGGTTGTCGCCAAAAGTGATCTTTTCAACGCCAGAAAGGGCCTCCATGGCGCTTGTTGCTGCTGCAATAGCCCGGTAGGACGCCCGGGGAGGGGTGTGGCAGCGGGCCCGGAGGTGGAGCGGTGGCCAACAGTCTATAGCGGCCCAGCCACCACAGGCTTGCCGCAACTGAACGAATTACATCAATTCATGTGCGCAGGCACTCCATGGACTGCTGTCAGCTGCATTGTGGGCCAAACCCTGGCAACTGCCAACGCACCTGCCGGGCTCGCCTGGGATACAAGAGCGGATTGATCTCTTGGAACTAATCCGCATGTAAAAGCGATTGGATGGTGTTTCAGCAGCTGATCACACAGAACCAGAAGCACCACCTCGTGCTGGCACCATGTAAGCGCGATATTCTCTCCTAATTCTTCGGGCCCCACATGCATGCATAGTTATTCCTTTCATTTCGCAACGTTGTCCTTGAGTTTAAACGTTCAAGTGCCGCGCTATGAAGGGCAGCAAGCGCGGTCGACAAGATGGGGGCGGCGGCAAGCCAGGCAAAAGGAGATATCAACACAAGTCGGTAAGAGCTAGAGCCATACCCAATAATGGCAGGTGATGTGAGGGGCCCTGCACTGATGATATTTGTATGCTGCCAACTCTCCTGTGCAGCCTAGCAGCGGGAATAAAGCAGGCATTCCCCTGCATACACGGGGCATTCTGATCAGCTGCACAACTGCGAGAGAGCAACAAGGGGCGCGGGAGGCCATCGCGTTGTTTACAGAGGTGGGCTACCGCCTGCGGCTGTTACAGCCATTCCTGTCAGCCTGCCTCTCCACACAGCTTCAAGCGACCTGACTCGCATTCCTGATCACACTGTGCAGTCCTATGAGCAGCTGGGTGGTACCTGGTCAAAGCAGGAAGCTACCGAAGGGGGTGAGGGCAGCGCCGGGGATGCGCCCACCAACATTGCAGCAGCTCTGGCCAGCGAGGTGGCTGGGCTCAAGGATCGCTCCCGCCAGCCCTTCTACTACCACCAGCTGGGCATCAACTCTGTGGTGTATCTGGAATGCAAGGATGGTGATGGCCCCTCCCCCACCACCCTAGTGCAGCACGCCTGCCAGCGCGTGTCTGACACCCAGGAGAACCGCACCCGCTTCTGCTCCCGCTTCTACCCAGTGGAGCACACCTGCTACGCCAGCATGGATAAGATAGAGGAGTTGGCCGGGCGGGTGGTGGAACAGCACTTCCCCGCAGATGCCCAGCAGCCAATTGAGGTGAGGGCAGCGGGCGTGGGGGTGGCTGGTCTGCACCCCAGTACACCCGCGCGGGATTGAATACACACATCTGCAGCAGGCAGCCCTGGTGCATGCTGGTCACTGTCCCTTTACCCTGCTCTGTGAGTGGTTACTTGGCTTCACCTCCCTTCCTCTCTGCCCCAGCCAATCTCGCCACGCTGCCTGTGCCTTGGTCTGTGTTCAATGCGCCTGTTCCCAACATCTCCCAATAGCCATCTCGCCTCCCCAGCACTTATCCCCGCGCCTGCAGTTTGCGGTGGTGTATGATGCTCGAGCCGCGCCACCCCTGGATCGCATGGAGGTCATTAACGCATTTGCCACACGCGTGCCGGTGCGCCTGCCAGTGTCGACGGGCAAGCTGCCGGCTTGCGTTAGTGGGCAGCACACAGTGCTTTGTATGCCACGCCCTGCTCCCCTGCCAGCAACACAGTGTTGACGATTTGCCCTAGCGCTAGCCACCCGGCATTTGCCCGATGGCCAGCCCCTCCCTGCACCCTTGCGCCCATGTTGCTGTGCATGGTCCCCCAGCTCCCCGCCTCTGTTGTGCCCCGCAGAAGCCGCACAAGGTCAACCTGGGAGCCCCCCAGAAGACCATATTGGTCAACGTGGTGAAGGCTGCATGCGGGGTGGCTGTAGTGGAGCAATTCAAGGAGCTATGCCGATTCAACATTCGTACACTGGCACTGCCTGAAGAAGAGCGAGAGGCGCAGAGGGAGGCACAGCGTGCGCAAAGCAAGGCAGCAGCACCAGCTGCGGAGGCAGCCCCCACCGCAGCAGGTCCCGCAGCTGTGCAGCATGAGGGGCAGGAGGAGGAGGCGCAAGGTGTTGAGCAGGGGCGGGCAGCGCAGCGGGAGGAGATGTGGCGCGAGGAGCGGCAGCAGCAGCAGGAGGAGGAGGGTGAGGAACAGCAGGAAGGAGAGGCCACTGTTGCTTCGTGACACCTTGCACATGCAAGCATTCTTCTGCCCTGTGCAGCCGTGAACAATAAGATGGCATGCAGTTGAGTGCATTTAGTTCGCACCTGCTGCACCAACTTCGTCGGTTGCTCAGTCGTCCAGTTGTTGTCAAGTATTGACCCTTCCCCTCCCTGAGGCGACCCCGTCAAGTGACCTGCCTGCCTCCAAACTACTTCTACTAGTATTCACCATTGCAACCTCAGAGAGCACACATACCCCATCCTGCACAGATTGCAGCCTGCTGCTTGCCAGGTGTACCCATCACCCAGGTAGACCAGTGGCCAGCTAGTCAGCTTGGCCAGGGTTGTGATGTGGTTGAGGAGTTGATCTGTCACCACCTTTGGTTTCTTAACCGAGCAATGCTGTTGATAGACAGCTGACATCACTTAGCATCAAGGACAGCACTCCGCACCACAGAAATAAATGGCCGGGGTATCCGGCAAAGCCCAACACTGTTTGGCAAAAGGAAAACAAAAACGGGCAGATGGGTGACAGCGGGAAGCTCGTGTTCATGTTGCAGCGTTGCAGCGCAAGCGAAGCACAAGGTGGAGCAGCGCAGAAGCCCAGGCGGCAGCAAGTAGAGAGCAGGGCCCGGGATGACTGTGTGTGTAACGCCACTGGGTTCATTCATCACAGGAGGGCGGTAGCCGATGAGCACCAGCCCCCTAGGATGGCAAGTGCCTGCCGTTTGTAACTGTAAATCTCTTAGGCCCACGATCAGGGTGGTGACTGGCTGGCAAGTGACTGGATGGCGCCCTACCAGCGCGGCTTGTCGCGACTGGCATCTTGGTCGCGGGGCGGAAAGTTGTCGCGCCGCCCGCGGTCATCAAACCCACCCCTGCACATTCATAACATGTGAAGTGCACAGGAATATGCGTAAGGTGTGCATTGGGTTGCAAGCAGTCGCCAAATACAGAAGCAGTTGAGTAGGGGGGGAACCACAGGTGAGACCCCCTTGGGTTCCAATACCCGCTGCCAAACAAGCTCCCTCAGTGCCCCACCAGCTGTGGCCATGGCCCACCTGCGAGGCGGCCTGTCATCATGGCCACCTGCGCCGCTGGACGGGCGGGCTGGGCGGTCGGCACGGAACCCGCGGGTGCCGGGGCCGGCAGTGGCACCATTAGGGGCTGCAGGGGGGGGGGGGGGCGCGGGCGATGGACTGCTGGCTTCCAGGATGCGCAGTAGGCGTTCAAGGCAGGGCAGGAGGGAGTTGCTGCAGGGAGTTGGTTTGAGTGGCTGGGGGCAGAGGTGGTGACTACCTGCACGGCGCCAGGTGCCCTCGCTTGGGGGAGACGCCTCGCGAGCACGCGGCGCACGCTCCCTGCGCGCAATGCGATGCCACCAGGCCTCAGGAATGGTTTGAGTGGACAGAGGTGTAACGCCCACCCATCGCATGCCAAGGGCCCTCGCACTGCATTGCCAGGCCTCAGCTGCTGGATGGTCGGCCTGCAGCTGTGCTGCGTCCACCGCTGCTTACCAGCCCAGCTGGCACTGGGGTGTGTACAGCCAACCAGCGCATCAACAGGTGCACATGAGAGCGGGCAGCCACTCACTTGGCCTGCTCCTCCGCCTGCTGCGCGGATGCGCGTGCGTACTTGGCCTTGCTGTTGAGCTGCAGCTGCAGGCGGGCCAGCTGCCCCTCCAGCTCCTCCAACACCTGCGCCACAGTCTTGGAGGGACCGCTGCGGCCATCACCACCCTCCTCGCCGCCATCACCCTCCAGCTCCCGCACCGTCTCGTACTCTGCATCAGCCTCCCCCGCCTCTACCCTAATCTGAAGGTCCATGATCTCCCGTCGCAGCGCCTTCTCCTCATCTGTCTCCGGCCTGCATGCACAGGAGAAGCAGCGAGGGTAAGCTCTTGGCAATCCAGCACTAGGTGGCAATCAGGCAGCATCAAGCAGCAGCTGTGTGCCAAGGGGTTGCAACGTGCCCCATGTGCCTGCGCATCATTGGCCATCTGTCACAGCAAGGCTTCAAGCCTGCACTACCAGCAACATAACCCAAGCCAACCATGCGCCCATGAGTTTACCTGCCTATTCCACAATTCATCCCGCACGCACCACATCACCTGCATGCAGGATGGGGCACATGGCTCTCATCTGCCCCGCCCCATCCCACCTGTCCACCGCCTCTTGCTCCAGAGCCAGATCCTCCTTCACCGCATCCCGACCCTGCTCCTTCAGCACCTCCTCACGCGGACGAGCGGCACCAAACACGGAAGACTTGCTGGCGCCGCTGCTGGCAGGCGCCGCTGCCGGGGCAGCCGACCGTGGCGCCAGGTTGAGGCGGGGCCGGCCCCGCGCCGGGTCCTCCCCGCCACTGCCGACAGGCGCTGGCTCGGTGCGCCGCCAGGTGGTGTCCTGGCTGATATCGCGGCTGCGGGGGCGGGCATCATGGGAGCCGTCCCTGCAACCAGCCGCCAGGAGGCTTGCAGTCAGGACGGTAGGTGTCAGTCAAGGCATACTCAGCATCACACCATGCACATTACCGTGTCACACCCACTGGCTGGTGCCTTTGTGGCACATGAGCACATGGAGTGGCCAAATTGGGGTGCGGACCTTCCACCCCAGACCCAGGCAATGCTGTGAGCCCAAGGCACACGTGCACCAGCAGTGGCGGCGCACACACACACACCTGGGTGCGGCGCGCTCCCACCGGTCACGCGATGCATCACGGCTGCCGGGCCTGTCACTGAAGCCAAAGCCACGGCGGGGTGGGCCGCGCTCATCGTACTCGCGACGCGGCCGGTCCTCAAAGGCCGTGGGCTTGAAGTCAGCGCCAGAGGCCCTGTGGGGAGCAGCAGGGGGGAGGGGGTGTGTGGCAACAGGCGCTTGGGTTGGGCTGTGCTATGTCTCTGCCAATGCAGGAACGCTGCCGCACACCCATTCGTCAAGTGATTCCAACAGCGAAGCTTGCCCTTGCTGCTGCATGCTCACTTGCTCCAGCGGTCCTCCGTGTCAGCTCGGGAGGGCTCGCGAAAGGCGGGGGGGCTGCGGAAGCCGCCACCCGTGCGAGGGCGGTCGTCAAAGCCGCGCGGCCCGCCGCTACTGCTGGGTGCAAACTGCTTCGTCTTGCCCCAATCATCCACCTCGTCAGCGCGGGAAGGGCCCTCGGGAAAGTCACCCTCCCTGCAAAACCCAAGCCAGGATGCACAGGAAGGCATATGTGTGGGTGTTGCCAATAATACAACACTGTGGCTGCAGCACTCACTTGGCTGCCTGCTTTGGTCATCGCACCTACACCAGTGCGCACAGACAGGCGTCCCAGAAGGCTGCCTCATGTGCAGCAACCGTAGCGACGTGTAGCAGGCGGTATGCTGCAGCAAATGTGGCACCAGGCCTGGATGCCGGCATGCTAAGCTGCATGTGCGTCAACTGCATACGTAGACCACAGCGATGCACACCCCGCTGATATCCCGTGTGCCCACCTGCTGCGGTCCTGAAAGCCGCCTCGGTCGCGGAAACCGCCACCAAAGCCGCCACGGCCGCGGTCGTCGGCAGCAGAGGGCGCAAACTTGCGGTCGGCGCCCCAGTTGTCACTCATCTCGGCACGGGAGGGGCCCATGTCCTCCTCCTCACCACGCCGGGGGCGCCTCTCATCGTCGCCATATCGGCCGCGCCCACCTGCAGTGGCAACAAGCAGGCACAAGCGGAGGCAGTAACGATGGTGGTGGGCCGGCCATGGCCTTTATTTATGCGGGCACCACTGCTGCAATACTGAGCAATACCCTATTCTCTACTCGGCTCTTGCTATATATGCAGCAGCAGTGCAGTTGGTTGCATGTAAGATCATCTTGTGCCGGCTGCATGCCAGGATGTTGCTGGGTTTGACTCGCTGATGGAAAGGTCAACCGCCGACCGTAGCGCCGGCAACCAGCGGAGGTGCTCACCATCCCGGCCACCGCCGTACTCACGAAAACCGCCTCCCAAGGGTCTGTCGGGACGCTCCTCTCCCTCTGCACGTGGCCGCGGGGCAGTAGGCAGGCTGAGGAGGTCCACATCCCCGGCGCGGCGACCGGCGCCCAGCACGGGGCCGCCACCGACATCAGACTTGAGGAACTCGGTCAAGGACAGCGTCTGCTTGGCTGCCTTCTTCTTCTTCTCCTTTCTGGTCTCCTTGACCTTGGCAGCAGCGGCCAGGTCCGGGAAGTCGTCGTTCGCCTTGCCCAGCGCCGGGAAGTAGCTTGGGGGCGCTTGCAGAGTCCCTGCAGCGGACACAAGGGGCAATAAATCAACAACACTAGGCAGGTAGGGAAGTGCTCCTGCCAGATATTCGCATGCAGGCCAAGCCTACGTGCAGCAGCAGCCTGTAGCAGCGTCCCAGCTCAAGGCGCATTGGCCAAAGGGTGGCAAGCTCCAACTGGGCACACTCCCGCTGCAGCGCCCTCCCGCATCGTCAATTCATCACCTGCTGCCTCCTCCTCCTCTACATTGTCAGCCCACGCCCCAGTTGCCGGCTTGCCCCAAACGCTCATGTTGGGGTGAAAGAGGACGGCGCTGGCGGAAGCACTGGTTTGGCCACATCGGCGGGTAGTGGCGGCAGCAGTACGCCACCCGGGCAGTCAATGAGGTCCGTTCAGACGAACCGTGTAACAGCAACCACATGAAAGTTTATCTATGCTCAAGTTATCTCAACACCCTATATGCAAACGTCTTGAACAACGGCGGATGCACCAACCGCTGCTGGCAACCCTGGCCAAACGCGGTGCAGCTCCCAGTGTCCATGCCAGAACAGCGGTAATACGCGCCGATAACTTTGCACGGCCGTATACCTAGATGTGCCGATGAATCCAGCAGTTATTGCCCTATGTCAGGCATGGTTCATCCGTGCCCTGATCCAACCACCTGGCTAGGCACCCCAACAAACAGGCAAGTTATGCCTTTGGGCCACCCACACATCATGCTTCACCAAGGTTTGGCAACCCACGGCTAAAGACCTGCTTCCTAAAGTAGTGATGGTGTTGGGTGTTGGGACTTCCACAGCCTGTCCGCGTATCAAATTGATGACGCTGCCCTTCCAAGCTGCCCCGCTACCCCTGCCTCAACACGACTCTAGGAAATTTTCAATAAGCTGACAAGTCTGCCTTCACATACAAAAGCCACTAGAATCAGGCATAATGGCTTATGTACACTTCCGCCTGGGACATGAGTTTCAGTTGGACTTGTGTCCTGCATGCGCTGACTGGCGCCTGCGCTCTGGATGCTGCGCTGCACCACATTTGCACAGCGCACTCTGTTGCGGCACGCCCCGGCAGTACGCGATTCATGCTGCGCTGCAGCCCTTGGGTTACCCAAGTTGGGCAGATTGGTGGTGAGGGCGGCCGCGAAGACTGGTCTGTCATTCACTCAGCCTGCTAAATTTGGCTGCCATAGTTCCGTGAAAATGCCTCGCAAAGAGTTGCTCATTATGGGCTTCAGACACGCGCGGACGGTAGCCAAGAACCTCCGCACCAAGCGCGCTGCTGTGGGCAAGAAGATCCACTCGGGTGATTAATCCAGCAGCCGGCAAGGAGTGCAGGGTGCGCCTCTGAGGAGCAGGGTTGGTTGGGTTTGATGCCGCTCACCTCACCGTGTCTGCCGACCCCCACGTGCAGGTGCTGCCCTCCCCACCAAGGTTACTGCAGCTGGCAAGGCCTCCACCTCGTCCCAGAACCATAAGCAGCCTGGTTCGCAGTGCAGTGGCCGCATCTGCCCTGCACCCCCCTCGTTCGCAGCATCCAGCGTTGCTGCGCCATCCGCAGCCCGCCCCTCGTCGCTCTCACTGGGCAGCTGCCTGAAGTCGGCTGCGTCTGCCCTGAGGCCATCCCCAAGCCCCAGTTTTGCAGCTGCTCCGCTGTGGGAATCACACACAGCGGCACAGCCTGACACGCAGAAGGCCGAGGCTGCAGCCCGCTCCACAGCAACGAGCCCCGCATTTGCCGTGCCTGCTAAACACCTATCAGCTGCTGTGACGGGCAACCCGCTCTGGCGCTTGGCCAAGCTTGGAGCTGCAAATGGCAGCTCTGCTGTTGATGCTGGATCCATGACGGTTGGTGCGCATGCTGGGGCCCAGAAGCAGCAGGTGGACCGGGCACTGGCGGGCTATGCCAAGCTTGGGCTGCCCCCGGCAGCCAAGCCAGCGGCCAAGAAGCTTGGGGCAGCTGCCGCCTTACTGAGGTTTGCCAAGCTGAAGTGACGTTGTAGTGTTTAGTACCAGTTTCTACACCTCACGGCACTGGGTTCCTGCTGAGGGAGGCCTGGTACGGTGGCGCAACCCTGGCATACTCTGTGCTGCCCCTGCGCTTAAAGTCGTTGCTCTTGTACCCTCATTTCTGTACCTCCTCCTGCCCTTAGAGAACCCTTGTCTGCTTCTGTTCTGTCAGTCAGCCCAGCATGAATCTTGCTGGGCTCCTGGCTGCAGTTTTCCAGCGACTTACACCTCTTTTCTCTGCCATTGCTTGCTTTGCTTTCCTGTGCAACCTGTGTGTTGCTTCCCGCCATCAGCGTACCTGCCCGTACACATGCATGATTGCCCCTGTATACTTGAATCTGTCATGTTCCAGTTTGTGCTCTAACGTCTGAATAGCTAGAAGCTACCTGAACATCAGTAGAAATGTGTGTGACAAGCAGCGCTGCTGATGCTGCCAGAATTATGCTTATGTCGACTTGGTCGTGTGCCGCTGCTGCAAACCGTTGCTGCTGCCTCGTGCCGCCGCCTCCAACAGGTCGCGCGCCAGGTCGGTGATTTTCTCCTGAGGGGGCAAGCAGCAGGGGAGGTAAGTTGCTGACATTGTTCCGTATCAGAATGGCTGAACAAGGTTCATGTACCGTCAGCGGCAAGGGGCTGCAATTAACAGACGTGATATACAAAGCTCACCTTTGCCACAAACAGCAGCGCAGCTGCCAGCACACTCTGCACGATCTTGGTGCACAGGCCCTGGTAATAGCCAGCCAACCCTGTGGGCCGCAATATGGGAGAGGTGGGCCAGGCAAGCAAAGAGGAGCGGTGAACTGTTTCAAAACCGGGAACATTTCACAGTCGGAATGAGCAGCGCGCTGTGCTTTCATCTGCAGATAGGGGCCAGCACATGTGCAACTGCGGGGTGTAGGGGAATATGGGACGCCAGCCTGCCCTGCCACAGCCGAGCCAGGCTCAATCACGCACCCTCATTGCGCAATATTTCTGCTGCCGCGCGCGGAATGCTGCTGTGATGGCCGCCGTCGCCACCGCCAGCTCCTTTTGTGGCTGTATACATGCGAGTCTTGATGTTGATCATGGGGTAGGTGAGCAGTGTGGCGCCTGCCTTGGCCACAGATGACAGCAGGAAGACTTCCAGTGCAGAGGCACGCACGTGCTTGCCGCTATTGCCCGCCCGCCTGCAGGCACAGTAACGCGCGCGGACCGAGCATAGGGTTGGTGATATTGATGGCAAGCCGAGTGGAAAGTGTAGTTTTTCAATGCATTCCAAAGAGTGGGGCAAACAGCACACCAAGCTGCAATGATGATGCACAAATACGAAAGCAAGCGTGAGCCAGCAAGCAGCATGATGCAGCTGTGGCCACACTGACAAGCATTTCACCCTGTCTGACCTGAATTTGGCTCGTGCCGCCTGCAGCCATTCGTACAACGCGTACTGCAGTGTAGGGTTTACCACCATCACCAGGCTGGCGGCTGTGCCGTTCCAAAAGCCGGCCAGCCCGTACTCGGAGTAAACATGGCGGGTCACTGCAGCATACAATCAATGATTATTGGTCGTGCGGAATAGACAGAGGGTTGACGAAAAGCCCGCAAGCGCCGGGCAGGACGCTGGTTTTAGGAGGCTAAGCAGCATAGCCTGGCACATACAGCTCAGCGTATGCGCTTGCAGCAGAGCCTGCCTGCCAGGATGTTCTTCTGACAGGGCGCCACTGTCAGCGCCCCATCTGTCGCCGCTGCCCTCTTGGTGGCCCTGCTCTGCGCCTGCATGCGGGTGGCCACCATCCAAATGGGGCTGCCGCCGCAGGGGAAGGAGAAAGGCGCCTGAGCTGGTGGTAACGGCTGGGCCAATGGAACAAACTCAACACTGCAGATGGGGCACCTGTGCTGGGTCTGCGACAAACGCCACCAGCAGAGCAGCACCCAGCTAGCATCACACCAAACCAGATAGCATAATAACTTGAGCCTCACCACATGAACACACCCCCTACTCGTACAGAGAGCCCCTTGGCTGCAGCTCGCTTTACTTAGTGAGCAGCACGTTGCCCACTCCCGCCAGCGCCGCCATCAGCAGTGACTCAGCCACCGTGACGTTTGCACTCCGGATGTCAACCTCACTTAGAACACGTCGCCTGCCGGTGACTGCAGCCTCAGCTGCCGCGCGGCGCAGCACTGCCAGGCGCCGCAGCAGGCTGTACCTGCATGGCTCATGGATGCAAAGGTGTGAAAGGTGATCCCAGACTTGTAGCGGCGGACAAGACGGACCGCGTGTAGCACGCACCTCGTGGCTGGCTCGCTATGGGTTGGATTGCAGGC
The DNA here is from genome assembly GCA_019693395.1 of Ettlia oleoabundans. NCBI lineage: Eukaryota > Viridiplantae > Chlorophyta > Chlorophyceae > Chlamydomonadales > Ettlia > Ettlia oleoabundans. Next base: position 2,310 of record JAAMXP010001842.1, on the reverse strand, counting down.
ACGAGGCAGGACAGCAGCACAGCGCAAGAAGGCAGGAGGGGTGACTCACAGATAGAAGTAGATGCCCTGTGAGGCGGTGGTGCCTATAAGGCTGGCCTCAATCCCCGAAAACAGTGAATGCCAGCCACCAGATCGCACCAGCTGCACAGCAGGGAGTATATTGTGCGATAGGGCTCCTGGCTGTGGAATGGGGCCAGCACACTGCGGTTTTGTGTAATAGCGGAGCCATGGCTGCGTAGTGCATACACACACCAACAGATGCACTGGTCCAGGTGTGAATCGCCCAGCTGAGATAGCATGTGCAGAGGCGCACGGTGGAAGCCCTTTCACACCTCTCTCAGCGTAACCATAATGCACACAGCCGTGGCACGGCAGCCTCTTCACCTCTTTAAGCTCATGAAGTGTGCCCCCGCCAAGGCTCGGACCACCGGACGACCCTGCCCCGCCCTCCACATCCCGACCCGGAGCATCTACGCGTCCACGTATGGCTTGCAGGGTGTTCATCTACAAACAACAACAGAAGCGCAAAAGCGACTGTTGGGCAGCAAAACGGGGAATGGCCTCCGGCACCAGTTGCTGGGGTGGGCGGCAGTGGGCCGCCATCTTCCCCACATCTCAAGGGTGCTTACTTTAATGAGTGGGTAGGTAGCCACCGTGGCGACAATGCCTGCAAGCCAAGGGTGAGCCGCAATTGTAAGCGAGCGGCAGTCGAGGAGGCGGGTTCAGGCTCCTGCAGGGCAGAAGCATTGCACCGCACCTCCGATGGCGCCACTGACGCCTTCAACCGCCGCATCAGAAGGCGGCATGGTGCAACGCTACAGCAACGGGAACCCCGCTCTCGAGATGCAGAATGCGCGGGCAGACGGCTGGCTGCGGTTGTTCGAGAAGATCTTAACAATTAACAGGCAGACAATGAGACGCATCGACATGCCCTCGAAACCAAACACCCGAAGCAGTACACTGTCAGGTACAAGTGGCTCTTGTTCTGATGCCGCTGTGGCTTGTCGAGATTGTGCACCAATTTGCAAGTTGGCTAGTATTGCAGTTGGCTACCGCTTCAGTAGGTCGTTCCTGTTGTGGTCTGTTCAATAGAAACAGCCTGTGCAGCAGCCACCACCATGTCACAGCAGCCTTGGGTCGAGAAATAGTAAGATGTCATCGTATGGGAGTGACTGCTCTGAATCCGCGCCGCGACAAAAGTGATCGAACCCATTCTGCTGCTTCTGTAGCCGCCCAAGGAGCATTGATGAGGTGGCACATCAAGAAGAGGTTGTGCAGACGCTTCAGCACGCGCTGTCGTCAGGAAACGTAAGCTTGCGGCGGTGCGCTGCAGTCCACATCAAGTGGGCCCACATAAAGTGGTCCTGTCCGGCAATATTTGTTGTTGGTCGCCTCCTACACACCTGTTGCTTCACTAAATTTCCCCCAAAATTTTGTCGTACTCTGCTTGCATTCTCCCGCTATGCCATCACTACACCAGTGGCTGTCCCCGCCCCCCGCTTGCAGCTGCCCCACCTGTTGTTCTATGGGCCCCCGGGTACCGGCAAGACCACCAGCGCCCTGGCCATTGTGCGCCAGCTGTTTGGGCCCGAATTGTGCAAGAGCCGGGTGCTGGAGTTGAACGCATCCGATGAGCGTGGCATTGGCGTGGTGCGGGACAAGATTAAGAATTTTGCTGCAAACGCGGTTGGTGGCTGCGTGCCAGGCTACCCCTGCCCCCCCTTCAAGGTCATCATACTAGATGAGGCAGACTCAATGACAGGGGTGAGGCAGTGAGCGGTGCATGGCAGGACACGGGTGGGGGCAGGAAGGGGCCGAGGGTCCAACAAGGCCGGCAAGGTTTTGAGCGCTATATTTCAGTATGCAGTAAGGCGATGTGTGGGGGGTCTGAGGGTGCTCCTGTGCTGTCGCCTCCCCTGCACCTCCATCCTGGAATCACGCCCACTCTACTGACTCAAACCTTCATCCCACCAGTGCAACCATCTCACTATCCCTCAGCTGCTCTGCCCTAGATTCACCCCTTCCTACCCCACCACACCGACTGCCACTGTCGCACGCCACCTGTTACCACCTGCTCTCAATGCTGCAGGATGCACAGAACGCGTTACGGCGCACGATGGAGACGTACAGCCGCGTCACTCGCTTCATCTTCATCTGCAACTACGTGTCGCGCATCATTGAGCCACTGGCCTCACGCTGCGCCAAGTTCAGGTTCAAGCCGCTGCAGGGGGATGTCATCAATGCACGCATACACCACATCTGCAAGGGTGAGCGGGTTTGGTGGGTGGGTGGTGTGTGGGTGGGTGGGGG
>JAAMXP010001841.1:0-10662 GCA_019693395.1 Ettlia oleoabundans | reverse complement strand
GGCGCGGGCGGGGGGGGGAGGGGGGGCATGGGCATGCACGCAGTCGGTGGCGGCATGACACAAGCAAGCGAGACCAGCAGCTGACCAGCAATTCGGCATTCGATAATGTGGGGCGCGGAGGCAGCAGATCGCACCAAAATAGCACCTCAGAAGCAGACTACAGTGGGCTGGCACAAAAAGCAGCACTGGGCAGACCGCAACATCGGCTACCGACGTTGGCAGACGCTGTCCGACGGCGCCCCACGCCCCACGCCTATGCTCACCCTCCTTGTCCTGAATCTTAGCCTTCACATTCTCGATTGTGTCTGAAGACTCCACCTCGAGGGTGATCGTCTTGCCCGTGAGGGTCTTGACGAAAATCTGCATGGTGACGGTCTGCAGGGAACAACGGGGGGTCCTTCCAGCAGGAAGTGAAGTGATGCTGGTGTCCCTCAGGACCTGGCGGCGGCTTCACACACCGCCGCTGGACTTGCATGTGCAGCAGCATGCTCCACAGCGCCTTGCTACCGCCCTCACCTCTCCACTAGTCACCACCGGCCGAAAGAGACCTGTGCGGGGCAGCCGAGCAGCTGATAGCAGCGAGGCCACATGACCCAGGCCTTCTTCCCGTGTGCTTCTTCCCGTGTAGGCTCTTACCAGCCTTCGTCTATGGTCTTTTAGAACTGACGATGAAAGAAGTTACAACGAAGCAGCATAAGCTTCCCTTGCAGCCACTAAGGGCAAAGCCATGTCGTCTGCCGTCTATTGGACTGGTTGGATGGGTATCACAAGACAAGCAGCCCACGACTGGATAGTGAGGAGCAATCCAACTGCGGGCCTCCTCCAGCCGCCACACTGGCCACGGCTATGACGCGCCGGGGGTCCTGCACTGCGGGCGGTTTGAACGGGGCAGCAACGCCAGGCTACACCCAACAGTTTACACCTGCCAACCAACAGATAGCACGGAATACGATCACAGCCTCGGTGCATACCTGCTTGCGTTCCCAAATACCCTCACGAATGGTGTTGTGCCTGATGCTATGTTTTGTGGTCGGTGGGTCAACCGTGCAAGGCGCATGTCCAGCCAGGGTTGATTTGTCACCTGATAGATTGAATGGTCATTTATACTTAGTGGATTTGCTGGACAAAAAAATCGGCAGGCATTCAGAATGGAAGGCTGCAGACCACAGCCTAATGAACACACATTGCCAAGAAGGGTCAAAAGTGCGCGATAAGCGGTTGTAAGGTCCGCAACCGTTGTTGAGGTGCAAGCAAGGGGATGGTGCACCTCGACAAGAAGTGCATGTGTGTGCATTTGGCCACCACAAGCGATTCAAATCATTTGTAAAACCGGCCATTCCTGCACCCTGACAATATGTGGGGGTGGTTGCGGGCAGCCATAGCTGGCGCCAGATCAGAATGCATCGGTGAATCCCCACTGCCCAATATGCCGCAACCAGCTGTTGGCTTGCTTGGTGTGGCCCGCAGTGTGGCATTACTGTTTCTTTACTGTTTCTCTGCCACGCACTATGTCTCGTGTCTGCGCACACCACACCCATCCACATTGCACCCGCAAGAGGTGGATGAGAAGCCAAGCTGCTGCCAGTCCACAACGGAGCGTGCGTCAGACCTAGCCATCGGAAGCCCACTCACTGGGATGCAGGAATGGGACAATGTTAGGTTGTTGCCTGCTCAAAGGCTGCACCATGTCTCATACACAGCACATGGCTCCGGTACTGCACCCTGGCAAAATACCTGGGCAAAATGGCGCCACTTCGCTTTTAGCTTCTCCAAGTTGGGCCAACTTCCTCAACCACCCAACACAATGCCACCCTGAAAGGCGCTCAATCTCCAGTTCATTCTACGAAAAACGTTTCATCGTTGCCAACCGATGTTGCACGCGTGTGGCGAACCCAGCACAGCTCTAGCGAGAGAGTACAAGCAAACCACGGTGCAGGCAGCTATTGCGAAATACAATGTTGCAATCAGCCCATTTGCGGGGCATACGAAATGGAGGAGCTATATGACAATGCCCGGGAATGCCCTCCCCCTCCCCAGGGCTGCCCACGCCACGGGTCATGGGCGCTCTGAGACCCTGGCAAAAGGAAAGAACTCTGCCCTCCTGAAAGCGCGCGAGACCGGCTGAACGTCGGGAATTGTAGTCCTGGGCGCTTCAAAAGCGCCTTCAGCATCCAGCAGCGCCCCGAGCTCGGACCAGCAAGTAGAAACGCTCGAGTGCAGACGCCCTTTTTGGGGCGGCACACTGATGGATACGGGCATCAGGGCGCATGGAACCTCAGAATCAGCAAGCCGGCCAGCCACTGGACCCGCTGGGCCTCGGCTTTCAGGCAAGAATCATTCAGACGTCATTGCGCGGGTCTGCAGCCTCTCGCTAGGCGGGATGTGCAGGGGCAACAGTTTGAACCGCAGCGGAACCGCGGCGTTTGCAGTCGCACCCTTGGGCGCCCGCGCTTTTCATCTGCCGCGCTCACTCTGGCTCTTCCTCTCACCGCAGGGCAACGCGCATGAACTGGACCAGCTGATGCAAGAGGGCATCAGGGATGTGCTTGGCGGCAGCCAGGGCTCCCTGTTGCCCATACCAGGCTTGCCAGGTGCCGCCTGCCGCCGCCCGCCTGCCGCCGCGCGTGCCCTACGGTGTCCTTTGTGCCTAGCACGCCCTTTGCACCATGGGCAATCTGTACTTCTGTTTCAGTTGATTGCAGCATTGCGGCTGCCACCGCAGTGCTCTCTGCATCCTGCCTTGCACACCGCCACGGCAGTGGCTGCTGCACCCCATTGTTGTCGTGCTGCACCCACCTGCACCCAGCCTTGTCTTTCCCTCTGGGTCTGCTCCTTGGCTCGCCTGCAGAGGGAGCAGCGTTGCCCATTGTGGACCAGCATGGCAACCTGCGTCTGGGCAGCCTGGAGTTGCCGCCGTTGCCTGGCGAGCCTGATGTGGCCAGCCAGGTGCGGGACACCAACTGCAGCGCACCACGCCGCCAAGCCCCGCCCTCAGCACCCATGTCAGAGGAAGAGGTTGACCAGGACGATGATGATGATGATGACGAGGAGGAGCCTGGAAATGGCGGTGCTAATGGCGCATGTGTCGAGGTCGGCAACGAGACGGGCAGCTCTGGGCGGCCAGGCCGTGGCGTGAAGCGCAAGAAGGGCGGCAAGGGCGGCAAGCGCACAGCCGCACCGGTGAGCAGGCTAGCTTGCTCATGCCTTGGTTACAGGGAACTGGTTCATTATTTGTAGGGCAACGATAGCGCATTTGATGCAGTACACATGTGCCCCCATGCTGGACAGCAGCCGTGCTGCGAGGGGGTTGCTCAACTGTCGCACTGGGCGGCTTCCCTAACTTTCGTCTTCATTTCGCTGGCTGGGTGCAGGGCATGCAAGGCCGGTTCAGTGGCCGGCTGGGCACCAAGGAGGATGAGAAGCGGCTGGCGGCTGAGTGCCGCCTCATTGGGCCGCTGCTTGGAGGCGCCGCTCGGGGCGAGAAGTCGCTGCACACGCTCGCCAAGATTGTGCGCGCTGTTGCAGCAGGGTCCGTGCGCGCACACTTGGAGGCACAGGATGCAGAACTCAAGGTGTGTGGCTGGCAGGGTGATCATGCTGTGCAATCCAAGGCGCAACAATAAGGTTGTTGGCTGCAGCTGATGAGCATGCAAGCTTATGCAATCTGGGTGCTTGCTTTTTTCACCTCGATGCATGTGACTGTTGTATGGTAATACTTCTGCATGACCTGAATTGGCTTCAAAATGCCGCAACAGGCTCCTGGGCCCTCTCGTGTCAACACCTCGCAATATCGGCTGTTTTGCAGGACCTGCGCGCCAAGCTGCTGCTGCTGTCGGATGGCGATGGGCAGCAGCTGATGCGGCTGCAGGACGAGAACACGCGCCTGCGGCGGGAGCTGGCTGCCAATCAGCATCGGGTCAATGAGCTGGAGCACCAGCTGGGTGCTGTGAACAGCAAGCTGCAGCAGGCCCTGTCCCAAGCGCCCGGCATGCAAGGTGAGCGTGTCAACTTGAAGCGTGAACTGGTGAGCAAGTCACTGTATTGGAATCCTTGCTGTAGCTGCACTACCCTGCACAGGCTTGTCGGTTCCCTTCCAGAATGCCAAAGCCAGTTCACTTTTCATGGCTTCTTCTTCGTGCGACTTGTGCCAACTGTACGGCTCCACATGTTCCTTTTGTTTCCCCATCAACCGCGTTTTAGCAGCCCATCTTTACACGCCATAACCTTCGTGGTTACACATTTCTCGGTGCTGCAGGCCAGGCGGCTCCTCACAACATGCACCGTATCAGTTCATTGCCCGTCCTTCCCAGCAATGCACCAGGCTCACTGGCGTATGCTGGTGCAGCAGCTTCTGGCTTGACCCTGCCTGCGGCCACAGCAGCGATGCCCAACACCCTTCCGATGCCCACTGTGGTCAGCGTGCCAGCCAATGGCGCTGCGCCGCCCCAGCTCATGCTGGGATCAGCTCCTCTGCCTGCTTTGACGGCTTCTCAGCTCGTACCCGCCGCCGCGACAGGCCTGGCAGCGCCCGCTGGTGCAGTGGCCACCACTACAGCGCAGCTGGCTGCCTCCATCCAACCCAACGGCCTGGCTCTTCCTGATGCAACAGCAGCTGCAGTTGCGGCGCAGCAGCAGGTGCAGGCTCTGACGGGGGTACAGCCCACGTCGCAGGTGGTTGTAAGCATGGCAGGGAACGGCGCTGCGCCCGCCATGCAGCCGCTGCTGATGCAGACAGCCAATGGTGGCCTGCAGCACATTCAGCAGCAGCCCAGTGTGACCAGCCTGTCTGGTGGCGCGTTGGCTCCTCCCAAGCCTGCGATGACAACTGTGTCGGAGGCCTTGTCTGGGGAGGCAGGCGCAGGAGGAGGTATGCAGGCCAATCTGCTCCCTGCAACCACGCAGCCGCAGCTATCAGGGCCTGGAGATTCTGGGCCCGTTGCGGCTGCTGCAGACCAGGCCGCCCAGAACCTCAACCAGCAAGCGCAGCACCTCTCTGTGCAAGCTTCGCTGCACGGCCAGGTGGGTTTCAGCTGGGAGATGCATGCTACTTGAACTGCTTGTTGCTGGGCAAGGTACCTGCCTGCCTCTGTCAGCAGGTGTGTGTCTGTAAGGCATCTCCCAACACTCTCCTTGCGTGTGCTTCCTCGCAGGCCAAGACGCATGCTACCAGCCAGGCGCAGCAGCTCGCATCGCAGGCGCAGCTGCATGCGCAGGCGTCAGTGCAGGCGGCAGTGCAAGCTGAGCAGCTGAAGCAGACTTTAGCTGGTGAGCTCTGTGGATGCTTCCCCTCTGCATCTGGTCCTCTGTGCACTGCTGTCCTATCCTGATCTGAAAGTGGGAAAACTCAAGAGTCGTGCTGCTATGCTTGCAATTTAGTGTCACTATAGCTTGCATATGCCCTGGCTAAAGCACCCCACACACTTGTTTGCTCGTTGCGCAGCTGCAGTCCTGCCTGACACGCAGCAAGCTCAGCAGGCGGTGGTCACGGTGCAAAATCTGGAGGAGAGAGCCAAGGCGCATGCTGACATCACCACGCAGGTGCGGCTATGGGGCTTGGCGGGGTTGATGGGGTGGGATTGTGATGGCGCTCAGCAGTTGGCAAGAAGCACTGGTTGCACGCTAATGCGTTCATGACTGCACTTTCACTGCATCCCTCTCCAGCCCCCCCCTCCATTTCACCCTTTCTCGTGTGCTTATGGTTGAAGAGTGCTTCATCTACAACTTTTCGTGCAGGCTGTGGCCCAGGCGCGGGAATTGCAGGAGAAGGCGCAGGCTCACGCCGCAGAGCAGGCCAAGGCAATGGCTCAGGCAAACATGCTGCAGGCCCACGCCCAGTCACTTGCTCACTCAGCGCAGCAGCTCGAGGCTTCGGCTCAGCAGAACTCCGCGCCAAACTCTGGCCCTGCTGCCGCACCTGCTGTATCTGGAGAGTTGATGGTGGTGGCACCGGCAAACCCCATGCAGCAAGTCGTCATGACACCTGCCCCGGCGCCCACTGTGCCAGCAACGGCAGCTGCTGTGGCTGCAGCCGCAGGTGCCACACCAGCACAGCAGCAGCCAGCTGCCAGCGTCAACCGTCCGGATGGCGGAATGCCAGAGCTTGGCTCTTTCATGCCTGGGGCAACAGATGCGACAGGTGCGGGTGGACCCTCAGCTGGTCAGCAACAGGTGCAGGCAGTTGCTCCTCAGCAGCAGCTTCAGCAGACAATGCTGGCTGCTGCGCCAGTCACATCGGCACCGCCCCCTGCTGTGCCAGCGGCTTCTGCACCCCCCGCAGCTGCTACCACAATGGTTCCTGCACAGCTGCCCAACGGCCAGACAGTACAGGTGCTGCTTCCACAGAATATGGTGGCTCAAGCGTCAGGCTCCATGGCTGCCCAGGGTTCAGGCTCAGTGGCGCAGCCAGTGATGCCTGCAGTGATGGCGCCCGCGCTGCCGCAGCAGTCGATGTTGCAACAGCAGCAGTCGCTGCTGCAGCCAAGCCTGGGACCGTCGGGGATGACAGCACCTATGGCTGGTGCCCCCAGCAATGACTCAGCCATGCATCAGACACCATCGGCGCAGCAGACCGCCCAGCTGCAGGAGCAGCTGGCAGTGCTGCAGCAGGCGCAGGCACAGCAGCATGCGGTGCAGCAACAGGCTGCCGCTGTGGCTGCGCACCACCAGGCGGCAGCGGCAGCTGTGCAGGAGCAGTTGGCAGCCGCCAATTTGCAGCAGATGCAAGCAGCCCACGCAGCCCATGCTGCTGCACAGGCTGCCGTTGAAACGCAGCAGCAGCTGCATGCAGCACAAGCTGCTCAAGCAGCTGCGCAAGCTGCAGCAGACTCGCAGCAGCAGCAGCAACAAGCTCAGCAGGCAGCAGCAACAGCGGCACAGGACCAGATGAACCTGGCGACGGCTGTGGCCCACCAACAGGCAGCTCAGCAGGCCATGCAACAGGCGGCCCAGCAGCAGGCGGCTCAACAAGCGGCCCAGCAGCAGCATGTTGCTGCTGCAGCAGCAGCAGCACAAGACCAGCTCAATCTGGCGGCCTCCATGCAGCAGCAACAGCAGGTGCTGCAGGTGCAAGTGGATGTCGTGCCTCAACAGCCCGCGCAGCAGACAGCGATGCAGGCCGGTGCTGGCAACGCCCCTGTACCTGCCGCTGCGTCTGCTATCCTACAGCCCACGCCACAGGCCCTGCAGAAGAGCCAAAGCCACCATTATGTGGAGGGTGAGTGAAGGTTGGGCTTGGCCAAGGCTGTGTGTGCTGGTGCCTTTTGACTTGCCTGAATGGGAATGCACACTGTGCTTTGGGCATGCAGGAGCACACATTGCGTGGCTGTGAGAGCCAGCAGCCCGCCACCCGGTGCAGCTGGCTGCTCTCTTGCATTGCTTCCTCGCCAGCCAGTTTTTGCTGTCGCACATGTGTAGCCCTGCGGGTGGATTTGCTGATGCAATCGTCGTGGCTGCTGCTGACATTGCAGTCAAGGTAGAGGCATTGGGATCCTCTGCTGTGCCCACCTCAAGCGCCAATGCAGCGGCGTTCATGGAGGCTTTAAGCGCTGGCCGACGGGGGTCCACGGTGCGAGGGGCGAGGGGCGAGGGCTTTCTCAGTGCCTTGTGTCAGAACATTGCCTGCCCAGCTCGCTTTGGATAGTCACTTGCCTCTAGCCCTGTGGAACATGTGCACCATCAACAGTTCCCGACCAGTGCATGCTTGCTCCTGATGATTTCACCACCTCACCTGTACTTTCCTCCTGGCCTACCTTTGTCCGCAGCCTGGTGTGATGCCTGCACGTGCTCCTTCTCCAATGCCAGCTTCTGCTGGCCCAGGCAGTGGCGCAGCCTTGGACGGCTCACGTGCCCCACAGGCACTCCCCGGGCCGGAGGTCTCCACTGGCCTCACTCCGCAGGTTGGGGTGCTGGACCTGCCGCCAGGCATCGAAACGATTGTGCCCAGCGACCAGCCGCTGACAGCCGACCCCTCTGTGCTCCAGGCAGTGGCTGACATGGGTCCTGTGGTGGCGCTGCCTGCCTCCAGCTTGCCGCAGGCGCCGTCCTCACTGCTTAGCCTGCCGCACTCTGCGTCAGAGGGGCTGCCTGTGGCTTCCGGCAGCAGCATGTGAGCTGCCAGCTTGCCTCCGGGTGCTTGATCGATGTTCCTGTTCTTTCTTTTGCACTGTTCCCTCGCTACCTTTTTGGCTGATATGCTTTGGGTCGCACTTTTCCTCGGCTGTGCCTGCCTCCTAAGGGACACAGTCGGTTTCGACTGCCGCTGGTAAAGCCAAGGCAGTTGTGCCGACCTTCATTCCTGACATTGAGCCCCATCGTTACCCCGTACTCACCCCACCCCAGTCTGACCCACTCAACCCTGCCCTGCTGTCTCCCGGCACTGCCATCCCCCCAGTCCCCCGATCAACGCGCTGCTTTGTGCGCATAGTCCGCTGTCCCATCGCAGTTCTCTTGTTTTCCACCAGCGTTTTTCGATCTCGATACTGTATACTTATCATGCAAAGGGGCCTGCCACCCTCACGGAGCGAGGGTGTCCCCAGTGCTCAGCGCTGCAAGGCCTGTGGCTCCCCCATTCCAAGCAAAACCTTGGATGTGCCGCCATTCTTTCCCTATCCTTTCATCAGATCACCAGGCTGTTGCTGTAGCGCGGCAGAGCTCAATGCCTCCCTTCCCCTGACACACTCACCCTTCCTGCTATGCATCCTGTGATTTTGTCCGCCCCTTCTGGGTTTGGGAGTCCCCTCGAGTAGTTTCTACAAGCGAAGCTAGTGTCTCAATAACTGTAGCAGCGATATCATCCGTCCCTGTAATTCATTGGCACAGTAGATGCCCGGCGCCCTGCATGCGAGAACCTGCTGGCTGGCGGAGGAGCTGCCCAGGTTGGCCAGGTGGCTGTAGCAGTTGGAGCACGCGGTGCTAAAAAAACGGTTTTATCTTGTAGACACAGGGTCACGCGTCAAGAATGCTAGTAAGTGACCTCAGGTGACATGGGCGGCTGACAACCGGACGCCCGACCCACCCGAACCCGTAAGCGCAACTGTTACCACCAACTCTCTCTTGCGACACATGTTTTGCGGCAAGCGGGTGCACTCGGCTCAAGCGCGTCTGGGCAAATACGAGACGCTACATCTTCATCGCTGTGGCTGTTCTCCAGCGCCGCCACCTTGTCGTTGCCACCCCTGCAGGACACAATTAGTCCCCGGCGATCAGAAACCTAGGAGGATGGGAGGCGGACGATGGCAAGCGGTCAGCCCCATCCGTCCGGTGGCGGCAGCGCTGCTGCTGGCACAGCTACTTGCAGCGTGGGTGGAAGCCTCTGTGGCTGGGCAGGCCCGTGATTCACTGCAGCTGCAGGGTCGGCTTGCTGATACAAAGATACATACTGGGTATCAACCAGGCATGATATCAACCAAGGAATCTGTGGTGGCAGAGCAGCTGCTGCGGGCCATGGTCGCCGCATCCGCCTCCCCCGACAGCAGTGACAACCTGGACACCTCCACCGCTTCCGGAGTTATCGCTTCGACAGCGCCACCTGGGCTGGATTCTGTGGATGTTGCCAGCCTGGCCAGCCGGCTAGTGGCTGCAGCCGTGGCTGGCTACCAGACATCTGTAATCAATGCCGACTCAAACAAGGGGCTGCGCCCCACGCGGCTGCTGGCCTTTGAGCGCACACACTACTACCAGATCCCAAGTCGACCCCGTGGCACGGTGCTGGCGCTGCCGGGATGCGCCCGGGCCGCCAGGGGCCACTGGCCTTATGACCGAGAGCACTGCAGGGAGTGCTTGGGTGAGTGTTCGTGGCGGGAATATGGAGAGAGGGATGTGCTTGGTGCTGCATGATTTCCTGCTGTGCTGCGCTGCGCTGCATTTCACACCGGCCTTTTATCCAAGCAGCACAGCAGCTCTTCAAGTACCAATAACGCTCAACCCGACTTGCTGTCAGATCCCGTCGCTGGGCTCCGTGTCGGCCACTTGTGTTTATGAAAGGATATGTTGGTTTGTGCCATGTGGGTGCAGGGCTGCCCCAGGAGCTGTCCCTGACGAAGCAGGCCCTGAGGCGCGGCTATGCCGTGCTGGCTCTGAGCCCCAAGGACCAGAAGCACCTGTGCTGGAGCTCGTCGGGGACACCCAGGTTGAATGACCAATCTCAGGTGGGTGGGTGGGTGGGTGGGTGCATACAGTTTAAGTGGTCTTTTTGGGAAGGGTCCACTATCCCATGCCTGTTGTGGGCACTCATATGCAACTAGCCTTCCAGGCCACGTAGGAGTCCGGTGTTGATACTGGTTCAAGAGCAACTGGCATATTGATAGCCTGCCAGTGGATCGGCACAGGTTGGTGCATGTGACTGGTGGTGCTGCTGCTGCTGCTGTCTGGCCATCTGATCCAGCCTGCTGCTACCTGCCTGCCAGTTGGCACGGCAACAAGCCTCTGTCAACATTGCCATCTGCTGCCGCCTGTCCTTCGCTGCCCCCACTGCAGGTGCTTTCCATCCTGGCTGATTTCCTGCTGGACCAGCGCCTGCAGTCCAAGCCGGTCTACGTGTGTGGTGTGTCCAGCGGCGCAACCTTTGCCCTGAAGCAGCCTCGGGCCCTTTACGACTTCCGCCAGTCCAGAAAGAATCGTTGCCCTCCCCGCCCTCCCAGCCCGCCGCCAACCAGACCCCCACCC
>JAAMXP010001840.1:0-10515 GCA_019693395.1 Ettlia oleoabundans | reverse complement strand
TTGGAAACCCGTAAAACCTCACGGAACCGAAATGCAGGAAGAAATTTGCTCCACAAATTCTAGGTGCGCTTTTTGCCACAATATTTTCAAGTGAACATAGTTGCAACTTCTACCTGCCATACACATATTGCCATCCGCGAGGCTCAATACGCTCACAGATGACGTATCGCTCTGAGAGCGCAGATCGGTCGAAGTCGTGCCAAGGCAACATCAGAAAAACGCTTGTGCAAACGTAGAGCTTAGTCAAATTTCACCTCGGCAGCACAAGCAAGGGGCTCCTCCTCGTCACCGCTGTATAAAAAGTTTTGCGTGTGTACGCTGCGCTTCCCTGTACTGATTGTGCAACGAGCATGATCAGGTGCCTTTACTACAAGCAGTGCCTGCCTAAGAAACTGCGTGAAACATAGCGTAGCGCCTGCTGCATCTGCCCGACCCCAAGCGTGCCCAGTGGCTTGGCTCCTGGGCTCTTACCTGGTCACCACCAGTGGCCCTTTCATGCTCTCTAGCTCCGGAAACCTTCATCTATATCGAAGCTTAGCAGCGAGCTGCGCCTTCAGCTCCTCCAGCTCAGTCAAAGCCAGCTTCAGCTTTGAGACATCGTTTCCTGGCGTAACTTGTTCAAATGTGATTCCACCTCCGTGCACACAGCTGCTTGCATATCTGCTTGCTTCTTCCAGTTGATACATTCAGAAATGCATATGAATACACACGGCAAAACAGTTGTCCCTACGGCGCTTTCCACGCAGATCTGTAGACCAAGAGGGAGCAGGGCGGAAAGTGCGTGGCGTATATTAAGCTCGCAAAGCAACACAAGGTTACAATGAAGCGAAGCAAATGTGCAGGACACAACCCTTCGCAAACGGCATACCTTGAAGCTTTCTTCATCATTGATAACCTCGCTGCCTTCTCTCCAGCTTGACTCGTTCTCAGCAGAACTGCCCCTGCCTGCGTATCACAAGAAACGCCGACTTCACAAATGCATACGGCAGCCTCAACATGGTAGTTGCTAGCTGCCCAGGGCTGCCAACTCAGCCTGTTCCATGGACTGCAGCAATACTAGCTGAGTACCAGTTGACCACGTTTGGCCGTTAAGAAAAATTGGAGGGTGAAAGGAATGTTGGGGAACGATCTGCGGGCAGACCGCCGCTGTCATACACAATTGCGTTGCAACGGAAAACACCATACAGCCGGCCAAAGGACAGATTATATGGAAGGACGGGCTGAGAGAAAATAAAGCTTTCGGACGAGCGGGCCTGCCCTACCGCGGGGATCGCGAGCACGCTCGTTGCGCGGGAGGGAATGTAACTGCGTAGTCGTCTAAAAATCTGGGCGAGAGTGGACTCGCCGCTTGGCCGTTATGGCGAACGGGGGCAGGCAGCTTAACCTGCAGACCAGCAAGGGCTAAACCGTGCAATCACTGTGCAGCAGCAATATCTGTGCAGTAGCAACAATGCTAATAGGGGTCGAACAGTATGTCATGAGTGGTACGGCTACCCTACTGCTGGAACTGGGACTTCAATAACATGAATTCAAGGAGAAAGAAATACAAACAAGTACATGATAAGGGATTCATTACTGTCGCGAATAGACAGGGGAAATTGAGATGCACCACCACATAACTGAACACCCAAGCGCAAGATACCATGCTGTCTATCTCTTTTATATCCATGCCTGCTGCTGAGTAATAACCTTCACCCCTGTGGATCATCGACAAAGGGGGCTAGCTGGCCACAAGCCTTCCTACAGCCCTTCACTTGTTTGCTGCAAGGGTTGATGGCGTTGAAAGCCTGCAAGCGCAACAGAGAGCACCGCACAAAGCCTACTCAGCCGGGCAGGCATAGCTGGTGGCTGCCATTCAAGATGTGTTGATGCATCGCAGGAATAGGCAGAGCCGCTGGTAGCAACAACACAAAAGGCAGGGCATGCCTCAAACTGCAGACCCCTTTGCTCAGCAGCAAAGCAAGGGGGTCGCTTGGCAGCACTGCAAAAAAGTTCTAGCTGACTGATAATGCTGCGACACCATGGTTGTCCCGCAACATGCATGAACGGATGCCTGCTCCACTCCTAGCGCAATCGTTTGCTGCTGCATCAGCCCCAACCCAAGACGCTCACTGCCTGATTTCACCGGGACTTACCACCAGCGCCGCCTCTTGATATCCTCAAAATGCAGTTCCAACATGGTAACCCGCTTGTCCAGGTCCGCATACCGCCGCTCAGTGGCGAGTATGCCCATCAGGCTGTGCTTACAGCACAGGCACATGCCTGTCGTGCCCCGCTGCTCGCCTTTTTCGTGCAGCACGAAGTATTCGTACGTAAGGGTGCCCAAAGTTGCTATCACGCCGGCAGCAGCATGTAAAGCAAGTTGCCTCTGCACAGGAGGGGATCAAAGGAGATCGACAATGAACATGTAACATAAAAATACTGGAGCACCTATAGAGCACAACCTCAAGCAGCGCACCTGCCAGCTGCGCGAACTGGAGCTTCCGCCGCCGTTGCCGGTGTTGCTGCCTCGATGGCCACGCACTGCGGGCACCTTGCCGTTCAGGCCTTTGCCGCCGGGTTCATGCACGCAGAAAGGCATGAGCATAATCAGCATCAAAGCAGTCTTGGATGCCTTTAAAGTGCCAGAACTGCTTGAGGCTGCTGCAGGCCTGGACTGCTCCAGGGCGCGCATTTCCTCCTTTTGGCTGGTTTCGCCTCACCCTTGTGTTGCGGAGTAACACTAAGGCCAGTAGGCGCTCCTGGACGCAAGATGGTCCCCTGTGTCAAACTCCAACGCATCGCGCGCACCGAGCGACTAGCATCGCTTCAACGATCGTTCTGGTAAACGCCGGTATATTGTAACAAAGCGCTGATCAAACGAGCGTTTTGCGAGGGGTGGGTCAAGGACCTACTTGAAGGGGTGTGAGCTGTCTGCACCTGGCGTACCCCTGGCAGGCTTTTACTTCCGGCACATTACTTAGGATCCACCATGCGGTGCTTGCAGCCCGCGTTTCTTCGCAAAAGCTGGGCAGCTGTGCTCGGTTGTTGTATAGTTGTGATCGTGTGTGTTCATGTGTACAACTGGGGGTCCTGGAACCGCTGATGTAACCGCTGAGGCAGCAGCAGACAACGCAGCAGCCATTGTGGAGACCCTGGTGCAGACTGGCAGCGACCCAATGCGCAAGACAGTTAGGGATTTACCCTGCTGCACTGTGCTCTCCGTGGTGTGGGGCATAGAAACATGCACTTGGGACCCTTGAGGAAGTATCGACAGGCCCCACCCGAAGTGCTCCGAACTCTCCTATGCCTGCGAGCAAACAAATCGAGTCTCAACCGGGGCTTTTTAGGGCTGGTAGGGCCCGGAGCTGGGGGTGCCACGTTGGCTTTTCCCGATCATCGCGGGCAAATTCAAAGGAGGGGGGTTATCAGCGCTGTTTGTACCCCCTTGCGATCATCGATCATTACAACAGGCCAGCAGAAGGGCTAACATCGCATGCAGCCAGCTGTCACAGGGCAACAGGTGTGGTGTGCTGTGGGGGTGGTGGGCAGGGCAGGAGCCTGCCTGGCTGCGGCACTGCGGCGGCGGTCGCCCCAATCTACCGCTGCTGCCTGCTGGACCCCCCCTGCAGATTCCCCTGCCCTTCTAGACCAATGCTGGGTTTGACCTGTCTTTCGTCCTTGCTTTTGGAGGCCTGCACGGAGGCGGAAGTAGGGCAGTGTGGGTGGGTTCCAGCCCTGCCGGCATGGTGCTTCAGCAGCACGCCACATGCTGCTGACCCCTAGTCTGGCCTCTGACCCACATGTGGTGTCTGTACAGATTGCTGCCATGTAGGGCATGGCGACCTACCAACACGACAACTCGGCAGCTTCTCTCTCCTTCACGCCCTTGAAAGGTCTGTATGTAAGCTATTTGTGGGGCGGGAAGAGCGCGTTTACATCGGCCTTTCCTAGCTGGGCTGGGTCCAATATTCGATACACCCCTTATACAACAGATATATCGACCCAAGTGACCTCATAGCCTCATAGGGTTTCGGTTGGACCAGTCGGTCAACATCGGTCGATTGTCATGGTAAGCACGCCAAGAACCGATATACAACCCCTGGTGCTTTTCATAATCGGATGGGTTAGAACCCGTGACCTTCACACAAGCTGCTGCTGGCCGCCCATCACCATTGAACATGCCTTCGAGTCCGGTTTTGAACCCTGCATGCGTTGCGCAACGCACACATAAATAAGGAACCCCCGCATCAAAAGCAACATCATCGTGTGCGATCGTCGATACTGGGGGGTACTGGCGCGATGGGTGCTCCTGCTTGATTTGCGACGCCGGGCTGCAACCAGTCACCCGCCTGCGCCGCCGAAAGCTGCCGGTTGTGCCTATGTGTGGCCAGTCATCCAGGGCCACAGACGTTGAGAGATGGGCTCAATTTTTGGCAAGGTTAGATTGAGTGATCATGCATGCCAGGATGCCTCAAGTCCCACACCTTACCCTAGAAGGCAGGCTGCACGTCACGCCTCCCCCCGCTGGCGCCCCTGCCAGCTGGCACCTTTGCTGTTGCTGAATTGTGACGTTGTGACCTTTCAATTGCAGTTGTGGTCAAAGCTGGGAGCAAGTACCAAGAGAGGAAACAAAGCACGAAAGGAAAGGGCAAGCAGGCAGGCAAGTGTGGCTGGGTGTGTGGTCGGCTAGTTGGGAGCGGCGGCGGCACAGCAGGAAAACTATTATAACTATTGACACCAGGACAGCTCGCCAGGTGAGGCTGGGTGGGTGCCTTTGTGAGTGTGGCAGTGTAGGCTGGCAGGCTGGCAACATGCAGGAAGTACTTGTGCATGCAACTCGAGTGGTGGAAGCATTGCCCGCCTGGTGTGGTGGCACTGTTAATGATTGAGGCTCACACAAGTATATGTTGCCTCTGTCTTCTGCTTCAGGCAGCACGCTCTGGCGGCCAAGCAGCGCATCAAGGATGCTGTGGATGCCGTCAAAGATGCAAATGACAAAAAGGTGCCCAAATACTCCCTTCTGCTTGAGACCTGGGCATCTATTTTTTTTGACAACAGCATATGTGACAATTATCCCGCAGTCATTCGTGTTGCTCGTAATGTTCTCTCCAACCCCCTGAGTAGCGTCGAAAGTGAGCGTGGTTTCTTTATCCTCTCATTGATAAAGACAAAACTGCGCAACCGCATGAAGATTGCCACAATGGATGTACTGTTTCGTATCAAAAGCACGCTGAGTCAGATCTCCCCGTGTTGATTGGCCTGCAATAGTCAACATCTGGCGTAAGCAACGTGCATACTGCCACCTACTTTCTGCCCGTTCTGCTTATCACATCAACAAGGCCCCTGCTAAGCCTTCTGTCTCTGATCTGCCCAGTGCACCTGTGCCGGTTTCTGAGCCCGTAAGCGCCGATGAGACACTCTCTGGGGCCGTCATTGATTTCAGCGCCATCTCTGAGTTATCAGCGGAGGAGTGGAGACTGCTGCTGCTGATACCGACCCAGAGGAGCAGCTGTTTGAGGTGCTCCAGCAGCCACCAACGGCGGAACAGCAGCAGCGCATTGCAGCCCTCCTGGTATCTGCTGAGCTTGTACACCTGAGGAGCCTGCCCAGGCTCCGGCAACAACAGCTGGGCAGGTGCAAACAGCAGTGTTTGCCGCTGTTGAGAGCTTGACCGAGGTGTGATGCAATCCTTTTGGGTGTACCCTGACAACCAACAGTACATATATCTGATTTATGACATGTTACTCTCTCACTTTTCTGTAAAAGCTGGTTGATTGCAAGCTCTTCTTGGAAAGGTGAAGTAAC
Organism: Ettlia oleoabundans; assembly: GCA_019693395.1. Taxonomy (NCBI): domain Eukaryota; kingdom Viridiplantae; phylum Chlorophyta; class Chlorophyceae; order Chlamydomonadales; genus Ettlia; species Ettlia oleoabundans. The sequence goes on along the minus strand of JAAMXP010001840.1, from coordinate 4,728 downwards.
AGGCCAGCAAACTCTGTTGATAGCTTTGACTGTACAGCGGGCAATACCCCCTGGCGGTGCAAGTGATGTAGGGCTTCGCTGGGGATGCTTGATGGCAATTTGAGGCTGTTTTAGCCGAATTTTGGGGTTTGAAAGTGCTTGGAACTCGCCAGCTTCTGGGGGCTCCGCCCCAGACCCCCGTTGTGGGGAGGACCCCCCCCACACACACACCCGCGCGGCCTAACGGCCGCGCTTTGGACCCCCTATCCAGATCGTCGAAGCTTTTTCCAGAGGTTTCCGACACACTGATGTGGGCAATGGCGCTGCCCGCCGAGGCCGAGGCCGGGTCAAGAGGATATACGTGCCCAAAAGACCCATCCTCTCGCTCAACCAGTGTAAAGCAGGGCGGCCCAGTGCAGGGGAGAGATGGCTTGCCAGCGCCTCCCCAGGTTTTCCCCTGAGCGCCCTGCTTGGCTGGAAATCCGGCACCCTGACAACTATTTTGGCAGTGTACGAGGGGCATTTCAAGCGACGGAACGGCCCTAGACGGAGCATAATTTTATTTGGAGGGAGCTGGTTTTCCTCCTGGGCGAGTACGGCCTCGGTACAAACCACGCTCCTTCTTCCTCTTCCTCGTCTTCTTCTTCTTCTTCTTCTTCTGCTGCTGCTTCTGCTGCGTTGTACGATTGCAACCTGGTGGGGCCTATAGACTTAAATTAGCGTTTCACCCGCACGCTTTGCTTATCTCCCTCGCCCTTTGTGAAGCGCACGTTACTGCCCACTCCTCACGGCCCCATTTCGGCAACATGCAGCCCGCCACTTCAACGGGCGTTCGTGTTGTGCGAGAGTTTGCTAGGAGCGGCGGCAAGCTATGCCGCGCTTTCACCACCCGGGGCAGCGTCCCGTGCCCGGACCTTGGTGAGACGCCAGCTTCAGACAAGGCGGCAAGCAGCTTCAGCCAGCGAAGCGGGCAACAGGACTGCTAACTTGTTCTTGTATCAGCCTGTCCGTCCATATGGTCTCGCCTTTCCTGGGCCATGCAATGTCTCAGTATTTTTACGCAAAGCTGATCTCTTCTGTGCTGAGCATAATTTGGGGGTGGGTATTCGTGGCGGCGGCCTGCAACAGTCTGTGTTTAGCACGCTCAGGCCCAATTAACTGGTACTAAGCTAGATCATGCTGCAGCCCATCGATCGGGCTGAACTGGCACCCACCACTTGAGGCTGCTATGTGCATCTTGTAAACTCACCGGTTCTTATGACATGCAGGGAGGCACATACATGCTGACAACTTGTCAAGCTGGACTGAAGGCAGCAAGGGCAGCAGCGCTGAGTTTAAGGTTTGTCACTTGATTTTCAAGAGTTGCATCCTGCCCCTTGTTGTTGATTTAGGGATTTGAGCTTTGCACACCTCACCTTCTGCCCTGCTGCCCCTTGGTCTGCAGCTGCGAGTACGCTACTGCATGAAGACGGTTATATCTGCTTGGGTATTCACAGCTATGTTATACCCCATAGCAGCCAAGAAGGAAGCAGAGGATCGAGCAGCTGTCTGGGCAGATGTGGAGGGACGACTGGATCAGATTTGCCATGAAATTGCTCATAAACTGGCTATGGCTGAGCTGAAGGAGCGCGAGGGGCGTCGCACTGGTGGTTCCTGGGGCTTGAGACAGAAGTTGAAAGATCGAGAGCCTGGATATGCCGCTGGTGGTTAGCGCAGGTAAGCACCCAACAGCCCAGGTAATGCGCACAGTCGGGGACGGCAAGATACAGCAGAGCAGCAAGCAGTCCTTCCTGCAACTGCTGCTTGGGGTATGCCAGGTACGCGGCCATGCGTGTTACAGCTCTAGCGCGTTTGCACCATGTTTCAGTTACACCATAACCTTTCAGGTGGCCTTTTGCTTTTAGCTGCCCAAGGCATCTGCAGTAATAAAGGCCTGCCCCTGGATTATTCTGCTTTTGCCTTCAGATAAACGTGGCATTCTTATGATGTGCACAGCATTCACGAGCTGTGTTTCTCTTCAGGGTTGAGGTTCCGCATGCTGCCCATGTCTTGCTTGCAGGTTCATTTGCCGGCTATTGACGCAAAGCCAGGAAGATAAAGAGGCCCACGGCTGGCTGGGAGCCGCTTCTTGCAAGGAGATTGTTGCCCAGCATGGTGTCGTATCTCGTCTTCTGCGCTATGTTTGCGCATAAATATGGTTTTGGATATGGTGCCCTTTGCAGCATTGCTGCTACGCACTTAGTATCCCGCCTACTAGAGCACTCCTCCATAATGTCATATTTCCCTGCAACCCGTAGCTTGTTTCTGCAACATGCAATTTGAGCAATGTATCTAACTCATGCACACACTTGACGAAATGTTGCTGGCACATCGCAGTGAAATGCACATGTAACAGCATTCCCCAGCTGTGTCATTCTGCAAAGACACGCAAATTGAGCCGCGTATATATCACCTGGCGGTCTTGTGACTCTTCATTGAATCTTGTGGTTTAAAGAGCTGGCGCATCAGCTGTTGTCTGTCTGCTGTCGCTGATGGTCCTGTTTCCGACTGTGAGTTGCTTCCAGATGTGGGTTTGCAAGGATTCAGGGCACATCTACCCGTTGGTTGCCTGCTTGAACTTCTATGGCCCCACTTCTTGCGCAGAAGGAACATCATACAAATGCATATTTGGGTCATCGATGCCTGCTTGTCGTGCAGTGGACAACTTATCAATCCTCACACCTCACCTTGGCCATGTACCCACCAGATTGTGTACACCCTCCAAGGGAGCTTCGCCTGCCAGGCCTCATGGTGCTATGCAGCCTATTTGCTTCTAAACGTTGCCATTGCTGTTCCGACACATGCGCAGCAGCTGTAAAGGACAGCACAATCCATTAGCATCGATATGAGCGGGAACCCAGGGGTATCCGGCCTTGGCCAGCTAGGTTATGAAGGCCACATGTGACATGTACTTCTGCACCAGCAGGGCAGAAGCTCTGCTTGTTGCACCCACTGGGTAGTTCTGCGCTCCAAAGTGACAGTTGATCAAGTGACGATGCGTTGAAACTTTCTATCTCCTGTCCAGGCACACACATGGATTGGGATCCCTAACTCGCAGGTCCATTGATATCCCAGTATGCTGCCCGGTTCGCAGCCCAAAAATCCTACAATTCAGCTGCACAAGCAACTTAAAAACTTGTTGCGATCAAGAGCATGCAAATGCAAAGTCAAGCAGGAATATCAAGTGTTGTAAGACGAAGGAGTTTGTTGGTAACCATTCCACGCTGACACATGGTTGAACAATTTACAAACTCAAGTAAAGCCCTACATGTTCCAAGTGGTTCTCACCAAAAACGGATGAACCTATCCATGGATGAATGAGAGCCTTGTCAGCACCTCACGGCGCCCCAGCACCTCACGGTGCTGGGGCGCCCCAGTGCAAGCGCGCTGCAGGAAGCCCATGAATCTTGCATCGTCACAACCGCCCAGCACACGTTCAAAGCTGTGTGCTGCAGGGCATGGCATGCAACCAATCATACGTGGGTAAAAGGGACAGTATATTCTAAAAGTGCATCGTACTCCCGATTGAAAGCAGATTTACAATAGGGGCGGTACATCTCGCTGCAGCTGCTGGGCATGGCAGGGGTGCTATTGCTTCTGTCATGGTGTGAAAGGGCAATCAGTTGAACGCATAGCAAGAGCTTGACACATCGCCGACAGGTCGAGGGCAAACAAAAACATTACTTGTGTCAAAGAAGAGGTTGGCGCGCGGTGCCAAGTGCAGCAGGGGTGGTTGCTGTGGCCCCAGCAGCTCAATAATGCAAGCAAGCTGCTTTTCTCATCTTCTCCCTGCAGAGTTGCACATTTTGCACCTTGAAGTTAGCGCCGACACACTTTAATCATCTGCAAGCAAGCAGCAGGAATTAATGCACCATTCGCATCAACGCAGTTGACAACTGGTTTTTTTCTAATAGTGATCAAGCTGAGGCGGCTCAAAACGCTCCAGGCAGCGCACTACACCCCATTGTCAAGCATGCGGTTGCGTCTGCACTGCAGGAGGACGATGTTGAGCTGCGCCTCCCCCTCAAGGGCACCTGAACAGAGGCGAGCTCGAGGCATCAGCCACATTGCGCTGCGATGGGCTAGTTCTCAACAACCTAACCACAGCGACATGCGGGCCTCTAACTGCAGGGTAACACAGCACCCTTGTTTTCAATTGTACATGACTACTGCGCAGCGCAGTTGCAGCTGATGTGGCAGGCACACGCAGGCATATAGCACAATGCAACTACGTCTGTCTATGATGGACTTCAGCTGTACACCAACACTGCAAGCACTTCGGCGTGCGTGACACACATCTTTCCGCTCTGACGATAATTCTACCTGCCAGTTGACATATTTGGGTATTTGTCTGAGAGTGTGTGCCGGCAGCCGCCAATATCGTGGTTCTTGCTATAATTCATATGCAAAAGATGAGTATACCCGCTAATTGCAACGTGGACATCGTCTCTCAGCACTGGACATCTGGGACCTGAGTACGTTTGTGAGTCGATGGCATTCAACGAACGACAGCTTGATTATGCACAGGTGTGGCAGCAGGAGCCACAGAATGTTTCAAAAGTGTGAGAACAGGTATGATACTGCAACGACAAAATCACAAGGAAAAAGAGATGCAAACAGGTACAATAATGACATATTTAGGTCGCAAATAAACATGCTTGCCACAAACGAAAATACCAACAGATTAAGTAAGGCCAGCCCGTCTGGACT
>JAAMXP010001835.1:58688-96833 GCA_019693395.1 Ettlia oleoabundans | reverse complement strand
CCCCCACCACCCACCACCACAATCAACACACATCACAAATTTCAAAACACGGACTTTGTACAAAGTAATTCCAGCAAGACACACCCAGTCAAGACACACCCAGGTAAGTAACAAGAGTGGACCTGTGGCTACAGGTAATTTTAGAATGCTCAAAGGTCACTAGCACGTAGATCTACACCCTTTAATGGTATCAAGGCTCAGCAACTTGAACAAGGCATGACAGTAGTGCTGTACAGCACATTATATGCTGGGTCATGCATAGTGTCTTGCCCTTGCATGTGGTTGTGTGTGGTTTGGCTAATCACAGCACCCATATGGGTTCTAAGAGGCCTAGTGGGGAATGAAATGAATGAAAATGTTCCAACCCCAATACTGTGCTGTCCAAGCAGAACTGATACGAGTGAGCAGGCAGAAAGTGTTTGCGTGGGCGAAAAGATGTCCATGCTAACAAGCTTTCTTAACCTTGCATCAAATCCCACCCGTTTTCCTCTCTTCCCCCGTTGTAATTAAGATCGCAAAACCTTAGGTGCTCACATACGTTGATGTGTAAATCGCAAGGATGTCTCAATACAGTCGGTAGAATATCGCTCAGCCTGATGTACCTGTGCATGGTCTTGCCGACAACCTCCAGATCAATAAATGCATGTATTGTCTCCAGGATAGTATTCATTCGGTTGAACTTGCCTCTGGATTGGACAGTGGGTAAAAGTCAATGAGGATTTGCATCACATAAGGGGCAATGGGCTGCAAAAGGCGAACCAAAAGCATTTGCCCCCCCCACCACCACCCTCACCCACCCCCATCACACCGCCCGAGCGACACACACGCGCGCGCGTGCTCGCGCATGCATGCATACACACATCCAATGGAAACAAATTCCATCATGAAACTCCCCGCTACCCAACATAGCAGTCGTCACATGCCTTAAGTTTGTGTGTATGAAAAGGGATACATCATCATGAATTGAAAATGCATCACAGAAAGCCCTGCACCGTGCATATATTAATGGGCATGTTGCTTAGTGATGTGCAATGTGCTGAATAACAGAAAGATAACTTCCGTACCAAATCAATGCCTTCCAATTTTTTCGCTCCTCAAACTTGAAGTTGCTCAAGAACACGAAAGATTTGCGCCTGCAACCAACAAGAAAACTTTCGCTCATTTGAACATGAACGCCCCGCTAACCTCACTACCGGCAGACGCATCAAAGCGACATGGCCACTCCTCACCCCGCCAATGGCAAGGGTTGAACTTTGTTGGGGTCGAAAAAGTTGGTGTCCAGCGACTCAGGCATCACGACAAGCTTAGACCTGTCCACCCCGGCTTTGGTAAAAATCTCAACGTGATGCTCAGATGGCACCCAGACCTCATCCAAAACATTACACTGCTCCACAAGCCTGCATCGCACATCTTGCTCACGAGCAAACAAGCTCTACCCTTCTGGTTTAAGACCTGGCGGAAAGGCTGCCATGTGATGCCGCCATTGGTGGCACAACCGACATTCCAGCCGCAGTACCACACCTTGCGTGCAGGGAGGACGTTTCTTGCATGTAGCGCCCAATGATGTACCTTGGGCGCTTCACACTTGGATTTATCCAGTTGCTTACACGAAAGTAGTCCCTGTGCAACATACGATGAGTTTACCAATTATATCACCTGTTGCAGGTCCATCATTCTTGATATTCCTTTCTACACCAGGCAATGCGTTGGCACAGGCTTGACAGGCTTTCAAGATGTTTACCTATGAAGCACCACAACATCGTCTTGCTGAAAATCCTCCACTAAAAGTTGCGACGCAGACCTTACGCGCAGGTGGGGCAGATGCACCTGCAAAAGGCAGTGCGCAACCTACTCAAAACCGTGTGCATAACCAGGAACCTCAGTGTAACCGGCCAAAACACATACCATGCGCTCTATCTGCTCTCCAAAACTTGGTGCAGCGGCCCCCAGCACATTGTGGCCATCACAATACTTAAAGGGCTTCTGCATTTGCACACGCAACTGAACCTTGCGGTCCAGGTGCTCAACCTGCATATCAACGCAGGAGCAGAGGAGTTATATGCAGCAACGTTCAGGTGCTACTACATTTCATTAGAGCAGCCTCGACAACCTGTTTGGGGTTGTCAACAACCTGCCAACAACCTAAGAGAAGGGAGCTGCGCAACAAACTCACCATGTTTGCAGCCTCCCAAGCCCAACTGCCACCACAGGCAAACATCCATTTCACAGTGAGATTGCTGCGCAAGTCATCAACAAGCGTCTGCGGTCATTCAAATCAATCACTCAGCATCCCTGCGCCAGAGTTGTTGTTCTTTGTAAAAGACAAAGGCTTGCCTGCTGTATAAGGCGGCCAGCAAACTCATCATACAGCATAGCCGAGTTCTTGTACGACTCATGGTAGCGAAGCATGCTATCAGAATTAGAGTTCCATGTCTGACTGGGTGGTGCCTGATCAAGGACCCAGCTGTCCCAGGCCATTCGCAAAAGATTCTGTTTCACAAGTGACAATGTCAGAGCACTACATTGATAGAAAAACTCCATGTCTGCACCATGGGTCGGCATGAACATTTGGGAGAGCAACACCCCTGGACAGGTATCATGCATGACAATGATTTTGATGGACCTTACCTTCGGCGATTTTGATTGTCCCTGCTATCAACTCGCTGCGGTCGATAAGGAGCGATTCACAGGAAGTGGCCTCTATATTGTTTTGTACTGACGCCTGTATGCCAGCCAGATAGTTCACTGGGTACCCTCTGCACAAGAGCCAAACAATCAGTTAAAATAAGCTTTGCTACTTCTCAGCCGCCGGGTGTAATGACCAGGTGTGCAAGGTGAAACACACCTGTAAAGCATGTATGGAAGTTTCAGAATGCTGCCATCTCCAACAAGTGTGAGCCGGTGCCGCAGGCCAGCAGATTTGATGTTTCCCGCGTGGTTGAGGGTCAGGGATTTGGCGGCCCTCACTGAGGAATGCTTCCCTAGCACTTGCACTACCAAATTCCAGAGCCAGTACTCCACAGGACTGAGATCGTCGGTCACAATCAGCACCCAGCCAGCCGTATGGCGGGCGGCTACAGTTGCAACTTCTTGCAAGAAGCCTGTTGAATTTAGGGTGGGCTTCGACCTCTCAATAGCAACGCTCAGATGTTTATAGGCCGCTGTTGCAACTGATGCATTACGGGCAGCCAGGACCACAGCTGGAAGGCGGACACCCTGGGTGCTAAGTATGAGACTTAGTTCTGAGTCGATGAAGTGCAATGCACGAGTTGCTGCTAGTAATGTGTCTGCAGACAAATGAGATGATTGTGCTTAGGTCATGCCTGCAGATGCAGCCAGCCTTGCCAGGGAGCACACAGAAGTGAATGCCACCTGTAGGTGCCGTGACAATAAGCATATTACGTAGCAGTTGTTCTGCTTCTCTCAAAAGATGTTTTGAGGATGGTTGCAGTGTGGGCTTCCAGCCAACCGCAAAAAGTGGTGTTTTTATCACCCTGCAGTGTACAACCCGCAGTAGTTGAGCAGCCCAAGTGTACGACTCGTTGGGAAAGCCCGCACCTCCACTGCTGCCTTTGTTGATTTCATCAATCACCTGAAGTGGCAACCAGCACTTGGTGTTGCAAAAGTGACAGCTATACCAGGGTCCAGCCGCTTGAACAGCGAGAGGGCTGCCGGCAGGCCCCTGTGCAACACCATTCGAAGCGCCAAGAAGTCGAGGGCCTCATTCCAAAGTGCTATGTCAGCAATGTTGCCTTGAAACATCTCATCTGTGTCATGTTCCGCTTGGCACCTGTATGTGCATAGAAAAGATGCAGCTCAAGAACTGTGGCAATCAGGTCACATCCCTTCACCCAGCTCTCACCCAACATGCACTTTGCACAATCTATCCAAATACAGCCATGGGCACACACATTACCATACCCACTGACAACGGATACCCACCGTCCAATGGTCAAAGATGCAGTCCCGGAAGAGATTGCATGCTTCTTCTCTTTTGCAACCTGTTGGATGGGAAGGTCAGCAATCAAGAATCAAAATGCAAGAAAGGCAACATAATAAATGAGTGTTAAGGCTCCCATGTAGCCCATCCATGAAAGGCACCTTGGGAAGTTGATCCGGCTCGACTGGAAAGCCATTCATGTAAAATTGTATGCTTGCATCAGCGGCTTCATAGGCAACTGCCACATGCTGCCAGTCTCCATGTGACTCCATGCGTTGAGAGAAAAAGTCGTAAACACTGCCACTGGCGGTGTGTACCGTGAACTGAAGGTTGAAATGTGGGGTGCTGCACAGCAAACGACATGCATAAGTCAGCTGCATGCCATGACACACCACTGCCAGAAAATGCACACTTCTACGTACATGCTGAGCTTCCAGCCCTTCTCCCAAGATCCGTGTGACAGAATACAGGCCTCCTTTTGTCGTGGCAGGTCTACCAGCTGAATCCACGCCATGGCTGTGAGAGAGGAAGACTTTGGAATGCCATCGAACTCCAGTTGGTTAGGCGAGGACACAGCACAGGTCAGGTTATCTGAATATTGATTGACAATACTAGGGTAAACGGGCTGCACTGGCACCATACTGACGTTCACGGGACCTCCTGACGAGACTGATAGAGAGTACAGCGTTCCCGCAATAGGTTTGCCAGCCAGCAGGCCAGCAAACTCGTGGGCTACAATCGTGTGATTTATCAATACTGCGCCTGTTGCTAGCTGGCCGACTAGTTGACCTGCCGGAGCGCCATGTGTTACGTTGAAGCCTGGGCACGTGCCCAGCTGAAAGGCAGTAAAAGGCCGACTGATGGACCACGTCTGCAACACATGGGTTGGTTGGGTAGTTGGCGTGGGCAACTGATTTGTAACAAGGCTGCATGTCAACCACTAGCTGGCAGTCTGCGATCACCTGGCTAATACGTGTAAGATATGGCGACTGTGTGCCATTGATGTGGAATGTTACGTTATAGTCCGCAAGGCTTGGATGTTCTTGGGAACCAACCCCGCTGTCATGTGACACCGCAACATGGCTCCACGCGGAGACAGGCACAATGAAGAGACAGGTAAACTCCAAGAGCCCATGTTTCTTGCTGTGAAGCACCAAGGTGATGGACCCACTTGGCTGCAAGACCAAAGCCCAAGCCTGCGCCAAGCTCATTATGCATTGTGGCGCTGCACGGGTGCGGTGGGTGGGTTTGAGCCATGTCGCAATCGTAATCCCATCATCACGCAGCCCATTGATGTCCTCAGCAGGTGGTAAGGCTCGCCCAGCCGCCATAACTAAGGAAGGCAAAGGCTGAAACAGCCCTGTAGCGCCTTGCTGGGTGGCGGCCAAGGTCCAGCTTGTGGACGTCGTGTCATCGTGCAGGTCTGTGCCAGCAATTGTAAAAATGCCGGCTTCGTAAGGATCGTTGAAGAGGTCACTGCTATCTGGCAGGGAGTGATGAAGGTAAGCAAGGTACACCACAGATGACAGAACACAAGCTAGAACACAAGCCAGCAAAGTGCTGAGCTTTGGCATGACCATCCAGCGCCGGGCTACATAAGTTGGGTTTCGCAACCAACTAGCGGGGTTTGCGGACAGACAGCCCAAGTCGAACAGGTGCGGTGCTAGATAAATACGGGTGCCACTCAGTAAGAGATATAAAGACAGGACGCAGATGGGTGCGACTGCTGGGAGCCACAGCTGGCACACCATGGCGGGGAGTGGTGGCGACACGTCATGGCGGTGCTGAAGAGGGGGGCCCAGCCATGCAGCACGGCTCTCTCCTGGGCACTTCATTTAAATATGGAGTGGTCGCCATTGGCTTGTTGGACTACCATGTCAGACCTGCCAGCTCCCCTAGCTTTCGATAATCTGTGGGACGCACTTGCCAGCTGTCTTCAAGCACTGCCGCCATTCATGACACTGTTTACGCCACAAAGTCACTTGATAAAAGCCCTTGATTGAAGTGGACAGCCAATGCACTGCACATTTTATGGATGTTCCAGTCAAGTTATGCAGAGGGTCAGCTAGCAAAGCTGGCTGTACTGCCATTATGCACCACATCCGCGGAAGTGGGAACAAAAGTAGCGCAAAGTATGGCAGCCAGTCTTGCATTCTCCCTTCCAACCGTGACAGATGCTGCGCAAATATTCTTGCAGGTCTAGTCGGTCAGGTCTAGTCGGAAGTGTGCCAAGTAATGTGAGGAAAGTACAGGGAGAGTGGTTGCAGGTGTTCCGGTGGTCTTGATGTACCCAGTCTCTGTACATCTTCATGTGGCAAGCCGGCATGGGCTCATTTGACGTTGACGGCTACGGGGAGCAGGCTCACAATTTGGTGCACAACGACAGCCACGGACATGCATCAATGCGATGTCAGCAGATCGCTACAGGGGAATTGGGCTGCTGCTGCTTGTCGCCTTGGTATGCACCACTAAGGTTGCACTGTGCTTCCCATGTAGTTATGCTTGACAACATGCTAACAGTTTATTCGACCAAGTGACACCAAAACCCAATGAACAGGCTGCAGGCCTGACACGTTATGGAAGCACTCTCACTTGCGGACGCGTTCCGCCAAACCCTCCCATTCCACTCTCGTCGCTGCAGGCTGTGGGTTGCTTCACTACCACAAACGCCATCGATTCGCTGAACTCATTGTTTGATTTGGAATTACAGAGCAGATAGCGATAGAAGAAAGCAATTCATCGCTGGATGCCTCATCTTATGATTCACTCGCTTTTCATGTCGCGAAGCGAAGAATAGCTCACCCGCACACCTGGCCCCATTGTTGTGCAAACGGTCACGCTCTTCCAGTACACGCCCTTAGCGCCGCTGCAGGCGCATCAAGCAAAGTAACAACAAATAAACGGACTCAGTTTGGAACATGAAGGTATGCCCATCTTAGAACTTCTGTCATGTTCAGGCTTAGAATGGGTAAACTAGTCATCATCGTTGCATGACAACCCACACAGCGGCACCCACGTTTCATTTACCAAACCGTGACACTAACTCACCTCGGCCGGTTTGCATCAATGCTTTCCTGCACTGCCTTGAGGTTCTCCAGCAGGTCCTCAGGCTTGAAAGAGGCCTTGCCAAACCCAATGTGTACATTGCCGGCCTTGTCGGCGCGGTACTCCACCTTGCCACCCTTGAAGTCCTTCACAGCCTGCAGGCCCGGGAATGAAAACAAGTGAGCAAACTTTCAAATTGTGATGACCTGGGAGGAAGACTCAGAAGGCAAGCAGGCTGCAAAGAAACAAGGACAGATAGTGCCAGAGAACAGTTTCGAATGCACACACATGTGCGCAGGCAGGGAACTCACCGCTGCCACATCAGTTGCCACAGTGCCAGCCTTGGGGTTGGGCATGAGGCCACGTGGGCCCAGCACACGACCCAGCTTGGCCAGCTTGGGCATCATGTCAGGCGTGGCCACCAGCTTGTCAAAGTCCATCATGCCACCGCCAATGGTCTCGATCAGGTCTTCAGCACCCACAAAGTCAGCGCCCGCATCGCGTGCCAGCTTCTCATTTTCACCTTGGCACACAACCGCTACACGCAGCGACTTGCCTGCGGGGGTGGTGCAAGCGGAAAGTGAGCATGGCAGCTTCACCAGCATCGAGCCATTTAACAGCGGGAGCACCACTGCATGGTGAGCATCACAGGATGCAGCAGTACAATCTGCAGGGGCACACTGCACAAACAGCACAATTTCCTTAGCAGTGCGGGCAACCCCAACCCACGTCAAGCTTGCCTGTGCCCTTGGGCAGCGACACAGTCGCGCGCAGCTGCTGGTCGGTGTACTTTGGGTCAATGTTGAGTTTGGCATGCACCTCCACGGTCTCCGTGAACTTAGCGCTGGCAGTGTCGAGGCACAGCTTTATGGCGTCGAACGGCGGCAGTGCCGTCTCCTTGCCTGGCACCTTTGCCAGCTGCTCCGCAAAACGACGGGACGTTTTCCGCCGGCGTAGGGCCAGTGCTGCTCCGGCTGGGATTGCTGCCGCGGCTGGAAGGCTGGCCACCGACTCCGCCTCGAGGGCCGCCACATCCACGGCTGCTGCCGCTGTGATGGTCAACCGCTGCTGCCTGCGCTGCTGCTGGACCAGAAGCTGCACGCGGGCGGCCCCGGCTCTGGTGGGCACAGTCGACCTGGGTGGCTGCACTTGCATGGCGTGCAGACGAGTAGACAGCGCCTCCATTGTGCTACCTAACAGTGAGAATGTGCCACAGTGGCTGGTTCACTTGTGCAAATTCGCACTCATTTTCCCCTGGGATGAGGCTCGGGGCAGTACAAACGCCGTACCAGCCTTGGCCCGTGCAGATCAACAGTTCCGTTCTGCGTAGGCTCTTCCTCTCTTTCGCCGTCTGTATGCTTCGTAACGATATACATTGGAATGCATGCATCAGCATCTCACCTCATGCACTGTTGCAATTGTTTGGCCACTGGATAGGTTCGTGAGGTTTGCGCCTTTGGGGTTGATGTCGTGATTGTTGGGAGTTTGCTGCGTTAGCAAAGGGTGGCGAGTTCCTCGCCCACTTGTGAATACATGACACCTCGGGGCAAACCCCCTCCCCTGCAGGGGAAGGGGCAGGGCCCTGCCCCAGATCTACCTCATTTTTTTGTTTACTTTACATCTGCCAAGCATTGACATAGATACACAACTGCACCTAGTGCAGGTCAGCATGTAGACCGTGCTGCTCTTGTCACAAGCAGCAAGCAGCGTACTAGCACTACAGACCGCCCACGCACAAACTGCTCAGCCTTCTCGATGCGGCTCAGCCGCCCTTGGCAAAGGCGATGCCCTTTTCGATGCTGGAACGCAGTTCTGGAATCAGAGCCTTGAGCCCCGCCTGCAGGCAACAGCATTGCGAGCCATCCGTCGTTGCACCGCTTCCAAGGCCAAGTTGCAACGCACTAAGCAACAACAACACGGCAGCCAAAGGTGCGCTGTCGATGGGAAGTAGAAGCAGCAAAAAATAGCTGGATAGGTGCCTCACCTTCTCGTAATCCGAGAGTTCCCCTAGACCATAGATCTGTTCCACACCTGTGGAACAGCCACCAGTGATGCAAATAAGCCATACTCGCTGGCAGATGCGCAGCATCATGACTTTCCTCCACTGCACCACCACCAGGCCTCCAGCCCCTTCCAAACAACCAATGAATGCCTTTGCCGAGATGCGAGTTCTTACCAGTCTTGCCCAGCTTGACCTTGCTGCTGAAGAAGGGCAGCTCGGTGACCGTAGAGGCAACGTAAGTGCACTCCACAACATCCGGGTCGCCGTTAAGACCGCGCAGGCAGGCGTCCGCAAACAGCGCACCCGCGTAGGCCATGGACAGTGTGGCTGAGCCCTGAAAGTCATGGGAGAGCTTGTGCAAAGGATGGTGCAATTGAGGATGCCACTCTATGGGATGCAGGAAGGAGGGAGTATGTGATGTGCTGGGAATCCCGCAAGCAAGCCACCATGTGGCAAACGTGGGAGAGGGCTCATGCTTTTATGATCCCACAAGTATACACAGTTTGGGTGATGGTGGAAGCCAGTGTGAGTTCCTGGCTGCCTCCCAAAAGACAGAGCGCACCTTGCCCGCTTTAGCCTGCACCACCTCCGTGCCGCCATCCTGGGTGCGCTTGGTCAAAGCATCAATGTCGGCCTCGCTTAGCTTGTTAGCTGGATTGGGCACCGCCTGCATGCAGACATTGCAACTTATGTGGTGGTGCTTGGCATTCAATAAAAAAAGGTAAGCACATACTGACACTCTATGTGCAGTAATCTGCTCAACAGGTGGCCCACCTGGGAGAAGAGCGGAAGAATGGTGATGCCTGCATGGCCGCCCACCACTGGGACATCTACCTTGCTCACATCCAGGCCCGCCTTCTCAGCGTAGAAGGTCTTGGCACGCACCTGCCACAGCCGAGTGGAATTGCAGAAGTTGCAGCCAATCGAGATGTAGGAGAAAAGAGTGCATGCAAGAGTATGCAATGAATAATGTGCTCCTCATGGTGGGCAACCCACCACGTCGAGCGTTGTCACACCCAGCACGCGTTTCTCATCATAAACACCCATGCTCTTAAGCGTCTCTGCCGCGATGGGCACAGTTGAATTGACAGGGTTGGAGATGATGTTCAGCAGGGCCTGCAAGGTGCAAGGGTGTCAAGAGCGCGTTGACAATTTATTGCTGCATTGTACCAGTTTGCAGGCTAGCACAACCAGGAGAACTACGGCTGCTTATGCCTTGACCGTGTCTTCTATGCAGTGTGTATTCCCTGAGCTTCACACTACCCAAAAGCGAAATCAGCAGCAGCACTGTTAGCACCTTGGGGCAATGTTTGCCGCATGCCTCAACCAGGCTTCGCACGATGCCTGCATTTATCTTGAACAGGTCGTCGCGGGTCATGCCGGGCTTACGAGGCACGCCAGCAGGGATAATCACGACGTCTGCGCCCTTCAACGCCTCGCCAAGCTGGTCCTCTCCTGCAGTGGTGTAATAGAATACTTCAGGAAAGGCCCGAAAGGAAGGAGATACTTGCTGCAATCCACACGGGTTGTTGCCAAGAAAACTGGACGGGAGTCATAGAGTAATGATCACTGACTGCGAAGCCACTCAGTCGCACCTGCGTATCCCTTGACCGCTGCCTTGCTGTTGATGTGGCTCACATCTGCTGCCACGCCAGGGGTGCCCGCAATATCATACAATGACAGCTCGCTGACATACGGGGACAGCTGCATACACCAGCGCGGCCGAGGGAACGCAGAACGCATACAATAAAAGAGCACCAGAATGAGGTGGAGAGGGTGCGGAGCTGCTTCATCCACAAGGTCGCTATGCAGTTTGATAATTGACCCGATTGTTGCGCCCAACACTTGCCTTCATCAGGAGAGACAGGGGCTGCCCAATGCCACCTGCATGGCAGTACAATAAATTATATGTTATATATGTTATATATGTTATAATGTTGATAACAGCACCTTCTGTGCTCCAGCTCCGCTGTGCCGCCTGCCGCCCCCACCTCCGCAGCGACATCCTGAGGAAAACCCAAGGCTCTAAGCTGCTGCTGCTCGCATGTATCCGCAAGACGTGCGATTTGACTTCCTGCTAGGCCCCACTATCGCCAAATAGTGTCGGCCGCCCGCCACACGTGCCGCATCCCAACCTCCCACAGCCATACCGACCTGCAGCGCCCAGGATCGCCACTTTGCGTTCAGGGTAGGACGCCGCTGCGGCAAATCCCCTGCCGAGGCGTAGCGCGTCCCTGATCGATGACCGCAAAGCCATTCGCTCGTTTGGGGGCTGCGGAAAGGTGCACCAGGCCGGCCTAAACAAACTGTTTCGCCCAGAGACAGCCTGGCACCCCTGATATAGCTATCCCATTCCTCCCCTTTCTTCCATCTTGCCGCTGCCATGGGCGCTCCTGTTCCTGCCCATTACGCTGCACTTCCCCTGCAGAAGCCCTGGCCAGCGCGGGTTGTAACGGCGCACACCGCCAAATGAGGCGCACACTAACTTTGCACAAACCACAGATCAGTGCTATGAATGCAAACTAACGTCATCCCAGCCACCCTTTCTGCCTGCTGCAGTTTCGCCATCGCCACCGCCTGCTTGCAGGTCATCAATTTCCTGTGCTAGGTACTTGCTCTTCCCAATCGGAGGTGATTCTCCTTGCTCTTCGCTGCAATAACAGAAGAGCGAAGCCAGCTGCTCAGCAAGTTGCATGCATCAATGCGAGCATTTATGCACTCCTACATGGTGTAAAAACTAACCATTCCCTGTGCGACAATTACCTGTGTGTGAAACCAGGCCCTGCAAGCTGCTGATCCTCGCTGCTGTCCAACCTCTCCAAACGAGTGTCGCCACTGCCATACTCGGTCTCCTCTGTCTTAACCGGTGCCGCAGGTCCGTGAGTGCTCATACCACCGAGCTCCATGTTCATGAGCAGGTTGCTGCCCTGCTGGTGCTGCGACGACTCCTGGCCCACTGCAGTTCAAAGAAGTAACTCAGGAGCTGTCACAAAGGCAACATAACGGTATCTGTGCAAAGCGATTCAGCTGCTGGAACTAGCAAAGGCAGCCCAACAAACATTTCCGTCCCTCACCTGCAACAAACGTTCGCGTTCTGACTGTTTTTGGGGGCGTAGCTTGCTTGCGCGTACCATCTGAGTACAACACATAATCATGATATGCCGGAGCAAACTGATGTACTGTGTCAGTTACCACATCCCTGAAAACAGGCGGTCAACAATGGGCACAGAATCATACATGAATGCATGTAGGTTTTGTTTGGCAGCAGCGTAGCTGCAACAGGTGTGGCAAGCAGCTGTTGGTGCAATGCCAGCACAGCATGCATTTGGCAGGACAGCCGATCAGCGTACCTGATGCTTATGGCATGGGTGATGTTGCCTCCGCTGATATTGCCTCCCGCTACCACATATTCCGACCATGGGAAGGCAAAGAGCATGAAGATGGCGGCAGGCAACATCTCCACACACAGCAGCCAGCTCTGCAAGTTGGTGCCGTCCTCGGCTGCAGATGGAGGGGGGGGGGGGCGGGCGCGCGCAATGCACAGCCAAGTATCAAAGTCGATCGTCCTGCAACCACGCAGGTGCGATGGCAGCGACAGAAGCGGGGGGCAGAGGAAGAAGCACCCACCAGTGGCAATCGCGCCCGCGCTGGTGGCGATGGCGATGAACAGGCCCTGCCAGTAGCTGAGGAAAATCACTGCTTTCACCAGCACAAACTTCAATAGTGGCTTGAATGGCGCCAGCAACTCGTGAGTACCAAGATAGAAGAGCAGCAGACCATAGAGCGCGACTGTGTATGTGAGGTTGTAGATGATGGTGATCCACAGGTACCTGCAAGGGCGGCAGCAATGCTGCTGGAGCGGCAGCCAGAGCACCGGTGCACGAAGGAGACCATCGTATTAAGCGTCAAGCAAAAGTCACGCTAACGTACCCGTTGTTGGGTGCCCAATTGCCCTCCGTGTAGTGCCCGGTTGAGTAGAGGATAAGCGTGAGCGCCGCAAGGAAGGGCTTCAGCAAAACGAACTGCAGCGCCATTTGCTTTGTGTATCGCACGAAGCGACCATTGACAGGCAGCGGCGGCAGGCAGCAGGTGCCGGCCGCCCAGGAGGGCAGCAGCAGATATCCGTGCATCTTCACTTCCACGGCGCCGGGACCGCCCACATACGCTAGGCACAGCGACATGAAGTTGTAAATCACCCAGGCTTCATAGCTGCATTTGCAGGAACAGCTGTGTTGCGAATATTACAGCATAACTGCCAGATGGAACAACAGACCAGCCACCGTGCGTAGTCTCCCAATGCTGCCATCATGGGCCCCCATCCATGCAACTGCTCAGGCGCGCGCGCGCCGGCCCCCACCCACCCACCCCCCACACACACACCACCCACACACAAGTGTGCGCGACCCACCCGCACACCCACTTACCAATCGCGCACGGTGGTCCAATAGATGGACTGGCTAGGGTGAAGCAGCGAGGGAAAGGAGCAGATGGAATACATTGGCACCATGAAGATGATGCGTACAATGTAGCGCTGCAACAGTGGCAGTAATGGCGGCCACAGGGCTGTGAGGCGGTTGAATTACTTCACCAAGCAGCTATCTTGTGCTGTCTCTACCATTGGCCTGACCACCTCAAACAAACACGCCTGACATGAACAACGCAACTTCTGAGCCACCCATGCTGGCTTGACCAAGGGTGCGCAGGGCGTGTGCCGCTCCGCACCGCGGCACTTGAGTGGCGGCAGCCCACAGCGCACCTGGAACACGGGTTCCGAGTAGTGCCGCAGGTGCTGAATGATCTGCAACGTGAATATGCAAAGCACTTGGGGTCTATGGCAGCTGTAAGCTACACAGTTGGCAGTCCGATCACCCACCTGAACTAACGCGAGAGCAAGGCCTACATAGGCACACAGCCCGGCGATGATATGACCCCCTGAGGAGGTCCACGCCGTCATGGGGACAACGGCACAGAGAGCGCGACCGTGTAACCCCTCCTCCGAAGCACCCTGCCCGGTTCCTGCCGTGTAAACGCGGCCTGCCAGTCTCAATGAGCCTTTTGGTTGTTGCGTATGGGGCGGGCGGAAATTGTTGGAAAGAAACGGGGATTCCCTGAGCCAAAAAGTCCGAGAGTTTGCTGTCCCATCGGAAGTCTGCGGGAGCTGGATCGTCTCCTGGGATTGCTTTCAGCTGCGCAGTTTGCGAGTTGAGCTGGGCTGAAAACCCACCTTAAAATGGCCTGTTCTGCTTTGAGCCTGCGGCCTCTGCTGCCGCAGCGTCCGCTGATGCGCGCGGCATCACCCAAGGGGTCGGCCATTTCGGCTCGCCTGGCGTCCCTGGCTGTCCCTTCAAAGCGGCAGGCGCTGGCGGTGCCGGCCCCGCTGCTGCGCCCGGCACGGGGTGACACAGTGAAGGTGCAAGCCTCTGCAAACCCAGCTGCATCCACGCCATCTGAGGGTGAGAATTGTGTTCTTTCTTTTTGGTCAGATCAAAGCGCTGGGTCCTGCTTCGTTGCCCACAGCACTCTGCCGTCATCACCGCCGCCAGGCATGTAGTTGACGACAGTTTCCCATCACCACACCCACGCCCTTGTCCTGCCTCTTGTGATCTTGGCTTGTTGCTCCACGCAGGAATCAAATGGGGTGCAGACCTGAAAAAGCTCGGCACGTGCGTGGCGCTTGGAACAGCTCTTTGGGTGGCTCCTCCGCCTGCAGGGGTGACTGCACAAGCCTGGCACCTGCTGGCCATTTTCCTGGCCACCATTTCAGGCATCATCCTGACCCCTCTGCCACTGGGTGCTGTCGCCATGCTGGGCTTGGGCGCGTCCATGATGACCGGCACGCTCACCTTTGCGGCCGCCTTCTCTGCATTCGCCAACGGTGGGTCCTGCAATTGATGCAACTGATGCCGTGATGTCATTGGTTCATGATGATTCTTGTTGTTGTTGCGGGCCTATTCTGGTGTTTTATGATTATCACGCGCCACCTTGATTTCTCCCCTGCCTACTCTCCCCCAGAGATCCCTTGGCTGATTGCCATCGCATTCTGGCTGTCTGGCGGGTTCATCCGGTCTGGCTTGGGCGCACGCATTGCTTACAGCATTGTGTCGCTGTTTGGCAAGACCACATTGGTGAGACCAACTGTCCCGCATTCAATGTGTGTGTATAGCATCAATGGACTTGCTGCAGACCCAAATATCTCTTGTTAGCTCCGCAGGGCCTGACCTACTCGCTGGTGGCGGCGGAGGCATTGCTGGCGCCTGCCATCCCCTCTGTTGCAGCACGTGCTGGTGGCCTTTTCCTGCCCCTCGCCAAGGCGCTCTGCCTGGCGTGCGGTGTGTACTGCAGCAACAGCCACCCCCCCTTCGCACATGCCGCTTGCGCAAATTGAGGGCACCTGCGATCTCAGCTCATGTGCCAGATTCGTCTACCAGATTCATTGACAAACATACTGCCTGCTGTGCCCCTGGCCCACTTTCCTCCAAGTGCTGTTCCCCCATTCACGCAGGGTCGGATCCTGCAAACGGCACGGAGAAGAAAATGGGCTCCTTCCTGATGATGACCTGCTTCTTGTGCACCACCATCTCCTCTGGCATGTTCATCACTGCCATGGCCGCCAACCCTCTGGCTGTCAACCTGGCAACGGAGACGCTGGGCTACACCATTTCCTGGGGTGCGACACACCATATGGTGGCATGGAGTGGCGCTGGAGATTTATTCCGCTTCTGGAAACGTGGCAAACATGCTTTGCTTTGGGTTGGTCTGTTGAGCTTGAGTGCCCACCCATCAAGCGGACAGCCATGCCGCTGATGGCCACCTGCAGGCACCTGGGCGCTGGCGGGCCTGGTCCCTGGCGCAGTTTGCCTGCTGCTGACCCCCGCTCTTCTGTACATGCTGTACCCGCCTGAGGTGAAGGATACCCCGGATGCCCCTGCAAAGGTGAGTGAATGCGTGCTGATGCTACGATATGCCTGGGTTACATAGGCATCTGGCACAATAAACTGTTAGAACGTGGTGAGACTGCACCAGCGTGTTGTCTCTCCCGCAGGCACGTGAGGAGCTGGCGAAGCTGGGCCCCATGAGCACAGATGAGAAATTGACGGCCTTTGCTTTTGCCATCACCGTGGGCCTGTGGATTTTCGGCGGCTCGGTGGGCATCAATGCCGTGGCCGCCGCACTGACCGGGCTGTCCATCTTGCTCATCACTGGTGGGCTGTCATGTCCGGTATAAGCTATATGGTTGTGGTTCTTAGTACAGCATGTGTGTCGGTAGCATTAGTAGTTCCGTCCCTTACTTGCACCTAACCACCAGGCACTCCACTGACCTGCATTTACATGTACTGCCGGGGGGCGTGCGCAGCACAGTGCGCTGTGCAAGTGATATGTAGACTGCCCCAGAGGAGCAAAATTCTATCAGCAACCCTGTCGGCTGCAGGTGTCGTTAGCTGGAAGCAGTGCCTCAGTGATAACCAGGCATGGGACACACTCACCTGGTTTGCTGCTCTCATTGCCATGGCTGCCTACCTCAACAAGTATGGCTTCATCTCCTGGTTCTCCGACAAGGTTTGTTTCCAGCTGGCTCGCGTTTGGCGTGGGCATGATATTGCGCAGCCGATCTCACATTAGTGAGTGTCCTTCTTGCTCTCTATCCTTGTGTCGCAAGCAAGTCCAGTAAGGTTGTGATTTTCAGGTGGTTGGCATCGTGGGGGGCCTGGGCATGAGCTGGCAGGCAACCTTCGGCGTCATCCTCACGCTTTACTTCTACTCACACTACTTCTTTGCCTCTGGTGAGCTGGCTGGATGCCCCAAGCTGCTGTCTTGTCTTCTTTGACAGCTGACTGTGAACAAGGGTTGCTCAGGTGATGCGCTTATGTGTATTGTAAGGGTGCTGCAGCTGCAAGTCAACCCTGGTTGTGTCCATTGCCTTGCAGGTGCCGCTCACATCGGGGCCATGTACACAGCCTTCCTGTCTGTGGCAATGGCCTGCGGCACGCCCGGTTTGATGGCCGCGCTGGCCCTGGGTGAGCAGTGGTTTTGCATGGGCTGATCAACGCATTTGCTTCTGCTTGTGCTGACCGGCTAGGACTGTACCCTGCAGGCCAGCTGTCCAACGTCATGGGTTGCCTGACTACCTACGGCATCGGCTCCGCCCCTCCGTGAGATGCGCTGCCATGCGCCTTTGCTGATCTTGTGTTTGTTTGTGCATGCTGTCTGTCATGTATCAGGCACCGAACCACACAACTTGCATTATTCTTCTGCAGGTTCTACGGGACTGGCTATGTGCCACAGGTGTGTATTTCGTCTTCATCCCATGTGATGCGGGAAATGCATGGGCTCAGCAGGTTGGACTCAGCTGTCGCGCTGCTTCATTTTCTAAGGCGTCGCTCACTTTCAGCTGTCTGTCCCATGCTGCAGTCCAAGTGGTACACATTCGGCTTCTTGTTCAGCGTGCTTTACCTGGCCGTGTGGGTTTTCGTTGGTGGCGCATGGTGGAAGGCCATCGGCATCTTCTAAGCAACATCTCACTCCCATCAACATTGTTGACTTCAACTACTGTGCCACTGTCAATCCAGTGACTTGCCTAACGCCATGCCTGTTTTCTTCCTCTGTGCTTGTACTTTCTCCTGCCCATGTTACACCCCTGGCAGCACTGTCGATAGCACGCACCATACAGGTAACAACACTTTCGCTGCATTGGTGTAAGAGAGAATGCATTGTCGTGATATGAGGGAGCGACGAGGAAAGGTCGTTTTAGGGGTTCAATTTCTGCCAGGCTTCAATCCAGGCAACCATGGCATCCGCTAGCTTTGAAAAGTAAGGGTCCAAGTGTCCCAGACCAGAGCGCACCTGCCAGGAACAAATGCAACAGACAGCAATGGCTATTGATAGAAGTTGAATTGACCAGTTGTTGAACAGATTTAGCTGCGAGAATAAGCCCTGATCCACACTAGGACTAACACAATTACCACAATGTGCATACCTTCTCAGCAAGCTCCATGTAGCAGCTGAACACATCTTTGTTGTCGGCGCTGAGAGTGACATTTTGGAAGAAAGGAATGATCTCCTCCTGCACCAGCTCAACAGGGCGCAGTCAGCAGGGCAACTCAAACACAGAGCCCCGTCTGCTTGAAGCTCAACAACAAATTCCCTACCCCCGTTCACCTGCCAGAAGATGCCCTTGTACTCCTTGCGCAGATTGACAAATGGGTTGGAAGCCTTCGAGTGCCATATGTACGGCAAGCCGGTCTTGACACCCCAACCAAGGTGGTCGCAAATCTGGCAGCAGATGGGTGGGCAGGCGGGACATCGCCTCAATGTTTGGTAACCTGCCATGTGTTTGGTATACAAGCGTAGAAGTTTTGTCTCAAAACCTTTCATCCTTGGCAATAGACCAGCGATAAGCAGCTCACCTTCTTGACGCACCAGCCAGCCCACATGTCTGCAGCACACGGACATGGCACACAATTTCAACTCCATGTTGGCGCACCCCATGTGCATGCAGACATACGAGCGGTTTCACTTTCTTCAGATCTTCAGAACTTTCATACAACTGGTAAGCATACACAGCCATATATAGATTATCCAGCTGTTCAAGACAGCATGCATGCTGGCGCCAGAGCAGCAAAGTCTCACCATCATACCT
Source organism: Ettlia oleoabundans (assembly GCA_019693395.1). NCBI lineage: Eukaryota > Viridiplantae > Chlorophyta > Chlorophyceae > Chlamydomonadales > Ettlia > Ettlia oleoabundans. The sequence goes on along the minus strand of JAAMXP010001835.1, from coordinate 78,209 downwards.
GCATCACAAGGGGCACACAAAAGCAGTAAAGAATTTGCAATCCAATCTGCCGTACGCCTTGATCATCTATGCTAAGTTGCAGCCATGCAATGCATCCATTACTGCCCACAAGCTTGCTGAGTCATGGTACTCACCGTCCCCAGGGCTGGCCCTCGCCCATGAGGCCAAAATACATTGCAGGTCCAATGAGGCTCCGGTCGAACGCCAGGTTCATGCCGCACATGGGGAAGAGGGTGCCCTGCATCAACCCAAGTTGTTGTATCAATTGAGGTTTGAGCATTTGCAATGATTGTATTATCACTATCACAAAACCTTGCAACCCCAACCGACTGTCACCCCACCTTGCCATGTCTGCTACCCACCCATGCACCCATTCATCTCCGCGGTCCCATTACACCACCCACCCACACAAACCCTCTTCCCAACTTTACCGCACGTGGGGAATGGTCATCACGGCGTCCACATAGCGTGTGTTGCGCTCCGCAGGCTTCACCATCTGGGTTGGCGCGTCATAATCTGGGATGTTGAGCCACAGGCCGTGGCTGACTGCAGTCGGCTTGCCCTCGCGCATGCTAAAAGGGTAGCCGCGCACAAAGTCGGCACCAGGAGCATAGGGATCGTACAATGTATTGAAGAACTGCGGTGTGCTGGGGCTCAGCAAGTTCTTGATGTGCTGCTCCAATGCGTTGATGTCCTCGCCCGATGGGTTCTTGGCGCTGTGACACGCAGTTGGACAGGCGAGTTTGAAGGTGGTGGGCTTGTTCGTGCAGCAGATGTGCCAGTTTCCAACAAAACAGCTGCACCCACCAGTCGATCACTCTATACAGCCCGCCAGATGGGTGCAGCCAAGCACCTTCACCCTCGTATCTGCCCATCTGCTACTGCTGTGCTCACACGAAGCAGTCGTCGTCGATGGTGTAGATGTACTTCTTCTTGCTGACCATGTACCCAAAGCAGCGGCACGCAGAGTCCTTGAAGCTGATGCACCAGGCCTTGTCCCCCAGCAGGCGCTCTATGTCAGTCCTGTTGTACAGTTCATAGTCGAAGCCTGACCCAACCAAAAGCAAGCACACGCAATATGAGTCAGCAGCACATTTGTGAGTTTTGACCGAGGATGCTGGGTGGGAGGGCATTCCCTACCAACCATGAGAGTCCACGCAAGCACCAGCTAGCAAAGTACCAAGAAACCAACACAGCGTCTTGCCTTCAGGCACGCTGATCTTAATGCTGGGGTCGCCATCTTGCACGATGATTAGGTGATAGGACTGAAAGAAGGGGCGCCTGCATACAGAAGGCAAACTGGCTACATCAGCAAATCAGCGTTGCTACGCGATTCCATGTACCTGAAGACTTACCATTGCTCAAGGAAGTCTAACGACCTAATGGTGGGAATAACAATATCCAGCTGGTCTGCCAAGGCTGGCGCCATGGTGTTGCGTCACAAGCGGCAAACTGCAAAGCGCTGCGGGGTAGTGCGAAGAAGCCTCGAAAGCGAGTTTGAAAAGAGGGTTGGACCTTGCCCTGGCACAGACGGGGTAGCAGGAGGGATAACAGCGGAACAATGGAGTTTCAACCGGCCAGCAACCCGTCGCAGAAACGAACAGAAGGCCCCTGGCGGCTCCCTCCCGTGCGACAACTGACAGGGCGCGCCGCATTACAACAAACAAGCAAAGCGAGGGGGGCTAGGCTCCCAGCGGTGGCAGGCACAACAGAAGGGGATCAACCCAGATCTGCGCAACCGCGTCCCTTTCGCCAAGTTTCAACTTCGCATTCCGGCACAAACGCTCGTCGTGCACGTGTTGGGCAGGCGTGCCCTCACTCTCCCAACACTTTTCACCGGGCAGTAAACCAGGACCTCACCTTTTGCTGCACTCGTATAACGCAATCACACACGTCAGAGGCGAAACATCGGACGGCAGGAGCGAAGAGGGGTGGTTGTACCCACTGGTATCGTAGTGCCGCCCAAGGCAACCCCTGTAGTGCCCTGATGTTCTTGGATGTGCATGGCTGTGGGCACGCAACAAAACAGATCAATGAGAGGGTTGCACATTCAGGTTCACATCGTTTTTCTGCTTATCCTTTCCTCCACCTTCAGTCACACTGACACATCAATGGACCAATGACAAACGACTCTGCCCAGCACGGGCCTTGCCCCAGTGGGCCTGGCCTTGCGCCAAATATCTTAACTACGTGCTGCCAGTCTGGCATATGCCCTCACGCCCGGCACCCAGCTGCGCTGCACCCACAACGTATACATGTAGTCACAGTGAAAGGAGTGAGAAGTTCAAGCAGTAATACAGTCAATGTGTCAGGTCAATCGTCTGCTCCTAGCATGTTTGTTCGTCCATCCTCCCCCAAGCCGTACAAAACGCCGCGATGCTGCGCAACGCCTTCTATCCCCTGGAATCGCTGTTGTGCCAGCTTGAGAAAAGTTGCGCTTGTGAGCAGCGAGTCCGAACCAGCCTGCAGCACGGCAACGACCCAAACTAATGTTTCATCTTGTCTGAGGCATCTGTACCAGGCAAATCAGCATGGGAAAGGCCTTTAAAATCCAGCATCTACAGCCAACACAGCACTGAGCACCTGATGCTGCGGGCCGATGCGTGCCACGTCTAGCGTTTCTGCGAGCTTATTCAGGCCGCCATGCAGGTTGTCGCAGAACTTCATCAGGTACTTAATGTCAAAAATTTGCGGGAAGAACAGCTGCAGCTCAGAACAAAGTCATTGTTTTAATAGTAGTCCGTTCCATGCAATTGAGCCGGCAGCCAACAGGTAGGCAGCCTTCACCACCTTGAGCAACTGGAAGAACTCGCCCTCATTGATGGGCAGTGAGGAGCAGGTCAATAGTTTCAACAAATATCCAAAATCATAGCCGCTGTGAAAGGTGATCCATCGGACCTGCATGCACAACGCATGCTCGGTAAACAACAGGCGGCTGGTGTAAACACCAACCATGCAACAAGCACGGCGAGGATGCAACAAAGCTTACATCCTCGTTCAACACAACGCCTGAAACAGTGAGCAGCTCGCCAAAGTGCCGGACATCGATGCCGCGGGTCTCGTTCTGTGCAAAGTCAATGCCCGACTGCTTTAACAACTCAATAGAATCCTGTGCGTACATATCCTCTGACAGCCGGAACTCCCTGCAGCTCCACAGGAAAGACCAATGTAACTTTGGACCCCATGGACAACGGAACCACAACACTTGGGGAGAAGTGCAGTTAAAAGCCCTTCCACAGCAGTGGCACCAGTGCTGCCCACCTGAAGTTAAACTGCCACACACAAAGTTCGCCATTGACGCGCGGCAAGTTGCCTTCAGCATCAGTGAACGTCAAGCCCAACTGAATTAGCTTCAGCATGTCGACGTTCAATCTGCAAGATGTGTGTGTGGGGGGGTGTGTGGCTGAATGTGTCCATCTTGCAGCTTAAAACTGGCCGAAAATGCCGGCGGAAAGCCTGCTTAGGCGTTGCAGCCCACGTCCACCATGCTTGCCTAAGCGTCTGATAATGGTATTCGCCGCTGTTCTTAAAGTTGCCCACAGGGCGTGCCACCACGCCGGGGAACTCCGTGTCCATGGCCAGGAAGGGGTAGCCATCCACCACATCACGAATCAGCTGCGTGCTCAATGCAGGTTGGCAGATGTGACTGCCGTGGAGTGGAGGAGAGGACCAAAACCAAGCTGGTACTTGCGGGGTGCAGAGTTGGACCATTCATGCAACGTTTCCTCCAGGCAATGTTGAAAATATCATGTCAGTCTGCTACACACCTTCATCTCCTGCTCCAGGTTGTCCTGCCATACCTCCCTTACTCGCAGCGTGTCGCCCTCCGGCGTCTGGCCTGTCAGCGAGCCATCTGCGGCAGCAACTTCGCTGCAAAGCAGTTCCCGGTGCAGACACAGCGCAAAGCAGCTGGTAAACCGCAATCAAGTGCTTGAAATGCTCCTGGTGCCAACCTGTGAAACCCCGCTGCGCTGGCATTCATCTTTCCAGCATCTGCTTGGGACGGAGCGCCCCACACAGGCTGTTCCACCTGCAACTCTCCACGCTCCCAGACAGACCTTACTCTATCGACCATCTGACAACGTGCCTCAACGTAGACAAGTGGAGACTGTTCTGAGCAGCGTCGAGGCGCTCACTGTGAGACGGCGAGAGCGGCGGGAGAGCAAGAGTAGGAGCGGGCAGGGACGGCGAGGGATGAAGACAGTTGAATCAACAAGTGAAGGCTGAGCGAGCAAGTGTGGCGCAAATACGCCCCGCAATACGCGCCAGGAAGAGCCCCAAGCACAAGCAGGCGGCCTCGTGGGCGGGGCAGCGTAACACGGCGGTTGATCATACCCGGGCACACGCGCGCCTGCGGAATGTTGCGGAGGGCCAGTAGACAACCCTCAAAAATCTTCCCCCCAGTGATCGTGATTTGAAGCCGATGGGCGTGTCGCAAAGGCCTAGGATGTAATACAACCCCAACTCCAACATCGACGTTTGGTTTCCCTCCAGCGCCACTCTACGTGTACTTCGGTGTACTACATAAATGGACTCACTTATTGCGACTCGCTCAGAGTATAACGAAGTATTCTGATTTCGATTTCGACTGTAAAAGATGTGCTGTGTGGGCTGATGGGGTCGCAGGAGGAACCTTCTGCCCCATTGGTGGGGTTCCTGTTCGGCAACGTTGATGAAAACAACCGTCTTGAAGCCGATTACCTTGACGCCGTAAGCTCAAGCCGTCCGTGACTCGCGTGTCTTATAGCCTTTTCAGACTAACACCAGGTGAAGGTATTGCGGTGCAGGATGCCAAGGAGCATCTCGGAGGCTTGGCCCGACTCCAAGGCGATGGATTGAACCTGCAGGTGAATCGAACAGCGCTGGCGCCAGGCTTGTGGGTTCTATCTGTGTTCCGTGGTGGGTACCACCTCCCTTGCATTCTGGGGTGGTGAATGACGAGCCTTAGATGGTTTCAATCGTTACTGCATTGCTGACTGCTGTGCGCAACCTTTACAGGATGAGTTGCAGGCCGGCGAGCAGCGAGCTGCCGGTAGCGGCGAGGCCGCTGCAGACGGGGCGTCGGTGCAGCCTGCAGACGATGCTCGCGACTTTGCCGATGAGGCTGAGCTAATAGAGGACGCAGAGCAGCAAGCAAGGGCAGCAGCCACTGCCTCACAGCAGCAACACCGGTTAGGACTGGTGTCCGCAGCACTGGGAGCAGGGGCGGCGGTTGAGGAAGAGGATTACGACGTTGACGAAGAAGACCAGCAGGGGGGTGGGCACTTACAGCCACAGGCGCCAGCCTTACCAGCAGCCGCAGCACCTGCGCCCAGCACCACTGCCACACCTGCTGCCATCGTGGCAGCTGGACAGCACGCCCAGGCAACGTACCGAAACCATGTGCGCCTGCCCGTGCTGGGCAAGTCCAGTGATGGCGAGATGGTGCTGCGTTTTTCCGAGCTATATGGTTATCAAGGTGTTATGTCAGGGCATGTATCCACTGCAAACGAGCTGCGTCCACCACCGTTGCTGCGCCGGGGGTCACACCGCCCAGCGGCAGATCGGGGGAACCAGCAGCATTCGGTTGCAGCAGATGGCGATGAGGAGGAGATGTTGCTTGCTGCAGACCTGGAGGTCCCTGTAGGTGAGCTGCGCCATCAAGCTGCCTTATTCCTGCTGTTGCTGCATCCAGGGTTGTTTTTCTTACCGGCTGAAAATGCCACAAAGCGATTCAACGCCTGGCTGTCTGCACCTTGGCTGTCCGTACCGCATGCATGTGTTAAAGCTACTATGCAGACAGCTACAAACATTTACGCTTGGTTCAAATGGCATAAATTTTTCATTCCAGATCAATTAGAAGACGAGGAGGACCTGTTGCTGCCCTCGGCGGTTGATGTGCCTCCTGATGACACAGCTCCAGCTGTAGCAGCAAGAGCAGCAACAACAGTGGGACATATGGCGCAACAGAGCAGCGATGTACTGCACGGTGCAACATACAAGCGCAACAGGTGCACCATTGTCGAACCTTTATGTGGGTGTGAGCATCTTAGTTCAATTATTAAGAGATCGACCTGCAATGACTTGGGGCTGAACTGGTTTCCAGACGCTCTGTTCTGGGCCATGTAGAGTGTGATTCAATTTTGGTGTAGCCCTCTGTTCACAATGCAGGGTCGACCATTCAGCTGTGGGTGAGGCACAGGTGCTGCAGCAGCCAGCTGGTCCAGAAGCGACGCCACAACAGAAACATGGCCGTCCTGGCGACGCAGAGGTTGATGACAGTGCACAGCCGTGCTTTTCAGATGCCACTTTCCTTCCCGTCAACACCACGACGTGGGAAGCAAGGATTCTCTGGCAGCAGGCTGTCGGAGCACCTCAGGATGGGGCAGACGCACTGTTTCAGTCTGAGCAGGAGGAGGATGAACAACCTTCCAAACTGGCAACTAGAGCTGAAGGTAGCCAAGGTTGGCAGCAGCACGGGGCTGCGATGGCTGGTCAGGAAGTGGGGGAACAGTTGCTTGGTTCCCAGCAGCACGCTGAAGCACAGCAGGAACACCCCTCCCATGCCGCTCACGCACAAATCGCTGCCATGTTTGGGCAGCAGCAGGCGCCACATGTTCAGCAAGAACATCCTGAGGCAGCGCTCCCTGACGCAGCCACGCATGCTGGAACAGCCGGCAGTCAGCATTACGGCGTGCCCTTCTTTGTGGCCCAGCAACCTCAGAACAGAACGTCAGACCATCAAACTACGGTGGAACAGCCAGAAATGGCAACTTGTCAACAGGCGAATGAGCAGCGGATGTCAGATGTCATGGAGGGTGAAGAATTGCCGGGGCTGGGTTGCGACGCAGCTGAGGAGCAAGCCAGAGCTGCTGCAGAAAGTGATGATGATGAATGCTGGGCGTTGCCTACTGCGCCTTTGCTGAGAGTGGAGCAGCTTCAAGCCTTGCTGGGCTTGGACAGGGTTGGAGCAAATGGCAGTGAAGAGGAGGCACGGAAGATTTGTGGTCCCGGCATCCCATCAGGTGATTCCAGTGGGCGAGAGTGGGCGAGAGTCATGGCTAGTACGGTGGGAGCCTTGCGCCAGGCCACACTGCAAATCTTGACCAAAGTATAACTGACCCTTAAAGGTTGCTGCGTGTTGCTGTGTGCTTATCTTCCCACTGCGTGCTGTAGTCCACTTGGATGAATGGGAGCAGCGCATTGCATGGCGGGGCAAGATGGATGCAGATAAGCTGAAGTGAGTTGTGGGATGCCGAACCCTCTTCCAGACCTCCTTTCCTGCTTATGCGTTGTGTGTGTGATGGAGGGGACTTGCCGTTTCTCACACCTCTTTGCGAAGTGTTCGTTTTAGGTCGATGGGGCCGGTGATGGACTTAAATGATAGCAAGCAGGCCTTTGAGCTCACGAAGCCGCTCGTGCCACCAGCAGCCGTAGCACCGGGTAGCAGGCAGCTGCAAGGCATCAACGCCCAGGGGCAAGCATTACCTGACATCGCTGTGATAGTGGATCGTGCAGCGGCTTTGGTTATTGAGCCCCAAGCTTTGGTGAGCAGATGGGCAAGGTCTGATGCGGCAGGCTGCCCTGCTTTTCCTGCTGCTTCATGCAGCATGTGTTTTCTGAGATGCAGGCATTGCCATTGCCACCACGCGGGTCAGGGTATGATGCGCTCCAACTGGAGGAGGTGGAGCTTTGGCGCTTGCAGCAGGGGATTGCCCGAGAGCGTGAGTATTACCAGCCGGCGCGGCGTAAAGCAGGTGCGTGACATGGTGCAGCGGCTTTCATTACGGTCCCAGGTTACTTGACTTCTTTCAGCTGAGAACTGCGTTTAACAGTTCCATCGTGGACCAACCTTGCAGGCACTGCAAATGTGATCCGTGTATTGCATGCTAAGCTGGCAGCTGATTTGGCGACCCTCCCCATATTGAACCCCAATCCAACCTCCCAGGTGCAGTTATTGGCTTGTTTCGACTTAGTGGCTTGTTTCCACTTGTTTTCAGAGGACATACAAGCTGCATCACTGACGCAATTGCATTTACTGCCACGACTGTTTATGCGAGCTTCCGAGTGATGTCTGCTGCTGCACCTGCTGCTTTTGCTTTTGCAGGAGGAGGTCCTCGCCCTGGCGCTGTGGCACACACCGCGCGGCAAGTGGTGGCCCGTCGAGGTATTCATTGCCGAGCCTGAACTTAATTTGCAATCTTATTGCCATCCCAAAATAGTGACCCTGCCAGTATGTAAGCCTGTGTTTTCAACATGCACCCACCTGCAGCTCAACCGCGTGTCCATGAATCTGGGTGGCTCCAAGAAGAAGGGCACCGCGACTGGCACCGTCACTGTCACCATCGCTAGCCTACCTGGGGTCAGGTGCATGCTTCTTTGTGTGTGTGTGTGTGTGTGTGTGTGTGTTGTGTGTGGGTGGGTGGGTGGAGCATGCTACTGCAACCGTAAATTCTGCTGTGGGTTCAACCCAGATTGTAATACAGAAAGAGGCACCTGTTGTGCATCATACCTCTCAAGTGTAATCATCAACTGTCCATCTAGGCAGCCTGTGACCAGTGTTTTTGAATATGTTGCTTGCCTTTGCAGCAAAACCTTCCAATCCGTAAGATTGGACTCACAGTTGCAAGACCTATGGCAGCATGTAAGTTATGCACTGCTGGGTTAAGTGGTGGGTAGCGTTGTTCCTTGGCATTGGGGGGTGTGGCGAACAATCCAAATCTGCGCCCGCGCGTCTTTTGTTCGTTGAGCATTAGTGACTGACAGTTGCCTGCCCCCTTCCTATATCTTCAGCTTGTGGACAATGTTGCACTCTTCAAGCCAGCTGCTGGCCTGCACCCCCTGGTACTGCTGCCGGGAAAGCCACCAGTCATGTTGACACTTGATCGCCCGTTGCTGGCAGCAGGCGCTGTGAAGGAGGGACAGAAGCAGGTACGTGACCCTGGAAACGGGTCCACAAGGACACACACTGCTAACGATGGCAAGTTTATTAGTTAATATCCCTCCTTTTGACATCACTGATGCTACTACTTGCCACAGGTCAAGCTGGCTGTCGCCTTCCAAGACATCCAGCTTCTCAAAAGTGCCGATGCTGCTGCAGTCCCGTTTGACGACAACCCTGCACTCCTTCGGTTAGTATTGATGCTATCAGTTGACATTTTGATGCCCTACTGTCCGCCAAACACTGCAAATAGTACCACCAGGTAATGTCTGGAGAGTTGCCCCTTCTGCTACAGGCCCCCCAACGCCTTCACGCGCAAGCGTGACTTCTCGGCCGCAGAGCCAGGCCATGTGGTTCTGCTGGAGTACATGGAACAGCAGGCAAGCACAAGCCTGCATGTGTAATGATGGGTCGTAAACCAGCATTGCGCACTTTAACACATCGAATCTACACCCCTAACCCCATGGACATGCACGTATAGCTGGTACAGACAAGGAGTCTCCCATTTAATACAGCCCCCATTGCCACATTGCCAGTGCAGCCTCCGCTCTTGAACCGGCCTGGTATGGGGGCTAAGCTAGTTACTTATTATCGCAAAAAGGACGCGGCCGACTCTGGCCATCAAAACTTGATACAAGGTGAGCCTATGTTTATCCATATTGTGCTGTGTTGTTTCACTGTGTTTGCTGCGTGGCTCAGGTGTATGGGTATTGTGAAGAGCGGATTTTGTTATTATCCTTGACTCTGTGCTGGTTGTTGTGCAGACATACCACGCTGGCGTGTCGGTACAGTGCAACCGCTTGGCGATGACGACGACTCGCCTTTCCTTGGTGAGTTACCTGGGCAAAAGGATGTTTAACATGTTATCTTGTCCAGATAGCATGCAGAGTGTGAACCTCATGCTTTACTGTGCCATGCTGCTGCAGGGCAATTGGCTCCTGGCACTAGCAGCTTGAGTGTGGAAAGCGGCCTCTTCCGATCCCTGGCCTTCCCGTACACACCGCCCCATACAGATTTCCTGCTCCTGCGTGCGCCAGTAAGTATATGTGCTGAGCGAGAAAGCGGTCGTTGGGCTCTGATGGTTTGGTGCTGACCATCTTTCTGACCTTGCTCTTGTTTGTTGTCTTCAGGCTGGCATGATGCAGCTCAGGGAGCTGAGTGGCACTGTGGTTGTGGGGCAGGAGCTGCCTATGCTCCGAGTGCCAGCACCTACAGCACGTGAAGTCAAGTGAGAATGGGATAGGTTGGCATTACATTGTGGAATCAAAAGCCAGCAGTACCAGGATGAACCACCAACCATTCATTCTGCAGGGATCTGGAGGAGCGGCGTATTTACGTGCACGTATTTAAGCACTTGCGGAGACAGCAGGCTAAGCTTGACAAGGATCCAGCCAAGCAGGTTAGTAACAGCAAGACATCATCGGGTTGTCCTGTTGCAAATTCTCACAAGGCAACCAGGAACTTTCATGGCGCAGGGACAGCGAGCATCCATCACATTAAAGACGCTGGCTGACACGTTTCCTTCCCGGCCACCTGCCATGATCCGTGCCTATCTCAAAGATGCATGTGATCTGGCTGTGCGGGTGAGCTACCATCCATTTGGTGGTTGGGGATTGTATGGATGCCTCATGCGCTGAACAGCACGAGCGTACAAAGAATTTGAACCAACAAGAACATGCTCATGCGCATATGCGTGCTTTGCAGCTTGTGGGGGACACGGAGGTTTTCAGCATGAAGGAAGGAGCTCGGCCCCCCAGTGAGGCTGAGCTGCGGAAGAAGCTGACACCAGGTAGGTCCGTAAATCTGGCAACTCCCACTGTGCATTTGCAAACAACAGTGCTTGCTCGCAACAATAATTTCATGTGCCACTTGGCCTTGCAGAGGAAACATGTGCTCTTGAAGCTTGCTATGTGGCAGCCTTCCGCATGAAACAGCGAGGCCTTGTCATGCACGAGAAACTGGACAAAGCTGCGGTAAGTTATAAAAAAGATGGCGGGTATTTCAGACCAAATATATTAGAAGTGACTTCCACAACGGTAAATTACGGATGTTGCAGATAGAGAAGTTGAGGCTGGCTGCGGAGATGCTACCTCCAAACGAAAACTACCAGAAGGCAGCTAAATTGGTGGAGCAAGCTATGCAAGTGAGGCCATCATTGTGGGCACCATGTTCGTTCCTCAGGCTGCCTGTCCTTTGCTTTATTCATCAATGGTGTTGCCGTGTGACTCGCTTGAAGCCTTTCTCACTCATTGACCCTCCAAGCCTTTCTCACTCAATGCAGTCTGCGCCTTGGACCCTCACTGACGCTTTTGTCACCCATTTCAGGTAACAGCGGACAGTGACACAATTGCTATCCCAATAGGCTTGGAAAACCAAATCTCGTTATTTTATGGTGCAGAGAGGGCAAGGCACAGCTACAATTGGCGGGTGCCGCCGACCCCACGGGTCGCGGATTTGGTTACAGCTTTGTCAGGGACATCCAACATAAGGTTTGCCTATTATTGCTGCATGGCCTGGCGCCTGCCACTGGAACTCTGCAACATGCTGCTATTGGGAACCCTGTTCAACAACATATAATTGAGAGCAAATTTATGACAAGTTTCCCTGGTCCCAATTGATTGCGAGACTGCTGCGGTTTGCTAGGATTCTGAGAGGTGCCCAACACTATAGCTTGCACTGCCCCCACATTTCATGCATACACATACACACCACTCACCCCACCCCAACCAACCGGCCCCTACTCTCCCCTGGCCTGTACAAATCCCCTTCCAGCATGCAAACTTGGATGACGTCACAAAGCAAATGGCAAAGCGACAAGCGGGCAAAGTGCAGGGCACTGATGCAGATTTACGGCGAATGACCACAGCCCAGGCACGGGAGAGACTTAGGTATGCGGAATGCCGCTGGCCTTACAGATCATGCAGGAGCATACCGGAGCCCTGGACCCTTCCCGGAGCTTAATCTTTGCAAGCTTGACAACAGCTTGACAACTAGGCACTTGAAAATCAACTATGTTCCTTCTTGGTCGCAGGGGTTATGGAATGACTGATGAGGAGATCCAGGGGTTGGGAAGATGGACTATGATTGACATGGCAAGTTTGGGAACATATCTGAACCAGTCTTCCCTTGACGTCGTCGTTCTGCGTTGTTGCAATCTTTTGATCCCCAGACGAATTAGCTGTCCCTGTGATGACATCCCTTTGGCGCAGGTGCGTCAGCTGGCCAGTGCAGCAGCCCAGGATGGAACCGTGGACGCTGCTGCTGTAAAGTTCGTACGGCACCAGAAAACCACAATGATCGAGCTGCAGCGACGTGCAGCAGAAAAAGCACAGCAAATTTTTGAGAAGCAGGTGGGTGATCGTCCTTGAAACATGTAACATTGGGCAAGAACGAGATGTCAGCAGTCGCAAAAAAATGACATTGCCGTCTGCATGCGCATGGAACACAGGGAAATACCTGTTGCTACAACTGTATATCTCTGGTTGATATTCAATGCCAGAGAATCAATTGTATGATGTCATTGTTCGTTTATTTCTGCGCACCCCGTCTCAAATATGCAGGTTGCTGTGTTGAACAACTCTGCTGGCGAGGATCTTGGTGACCAGGACGCACTGGAGGCTGAGCTGGAGCGTGAGCTTGCCGCTGCCGAGGAGGCAGCCGAGGGCGAGGGTGATGGCACCACTGGAGTCACTCCCCATGGCAAGAAGAAGGTGCGGCACGCCTAGCGTCGAGGACAAATTCATGTGTGCTGACAGCAAGGTGTCAAGGCTTGACTACGTCTGCACATCTATATGTCTGTGGCTGCTTCGCAGGGCAAGCGTGAGGGCACACCTACAATTGAGGATGAGCAGCGCATGATGCAACAAATGCGAGCTGAGGGTTTGTTGGCTGCAGCCTCAACAGGTGGTGACGGAAACGCAGGCGCTGACGGCCCAGTGTCTACTGGAGCCTCAGCACTGGCTGGTGCAGGTGGTCCACCGCCCAAGGAAGGCCCTGGAACGAAGCGGATCCGGCGCGAGGTGTTCCTGAAGGCTGCCGATGGTAGTTGGCAGGTAAGCATCTTGCGAAGTTGCATATCCTTGTTGCGTCTTAACTTTGCCTTGCCTCCCTGCCAGCAGCATTGAACACTTATGTTGTTTGGTGCTCTTTGCAGAAGTCACATGAGATCGTCTATATTGGACGTGATCGCCCAGGCCAGCTGCACTCGCTGTATCAGGCAAGAAAGCAGGCCGGCATGACACGTAACACCATCCTTCAAGTGGTCCTTGTGCCTGTTTCGGACTTTGGACACATATTTGGTGTTCCCTACAACCTACATTTGCAGAAAGAAGGAGCAGGAAGCTACCCCTTCGGCTTTGGCACCAGAACAGTTGCAGGCATGGCAGCTAGTATTTGCGTGATGGAGTTGTTGGCTATGTACCACACTGCCAAATTGAAGAAGCATTTGACCTTCTGTGCACAGAGTAGTTTGACTGGCACCAAATAAAGTCGCCCCATCTGCTGCAGGCCGTCCAAAGGAGCTTCGACTCAGCTATGCTGCTGCCAGAGGCCGTGGCATAGGGCGAGGCAGCGGCCGAACAGGCGGACGCGGTCGAGGAGGAGCTGCAGGCGGCCGGGGTCGGGGCAAGTCCAGAATTTTGGGTACGTTGGTTCTTGAAACGTGGAACTTGGCGTAGCCCAACTAAGATGCAGTGGTCTTGCACCTGCTCTGTGTTGTGCTTGAAGTTGCATTTACTCGTTTGCTTACGAACGATTTTCAGTTCTAGTTTGCTCCCATGTCTGACTATTTGCAGATGAAGCCAGCCCAGACGTGGCGCCTGCAAGACAGAGTGGCAGACAGCGCAAGCAGCGTCAGGTGATTGTATGGGTTTGTATCCTGCAACAACGTGAACAGTTATGTTGCCGCCAACCATGTTGACAAAATAGTGCTCATTGGTCTTTTATGTCGACATAATATCGCTTGTTTTCTGTTATTCAGATGTGGGATGAGGTGCTGGAAGGGGAAGAGATGATTTCCGGTAAGAGTGTCCGTGCGTGCGCGTGTGTGTGTGTGTGTTGGAGGGGGGGGGGGGGGGGCACCAAGTTTATTTGCTATCCTGCTGGCAGCAGCAGAGTGCGACTGTCTGGACAGGCGATGTTGTGGTGGTTGCATCCTGCAGACGAAGGTGACTACGAGTACAACGAGGATGCAGAAGCTCCCTATTTTGAGGCCACAGCAGCAGCACCTGCAGAGCATGAGCAGCAAAATATCAAGCGTCCAACCAGCAAGAAGAAGCGTGCTGCGACAGCAGTTGCAGCTGACTGGGACGATTCGCAGCAACACTTTGGGGGGCTGATGCCAGAGCTGCCGGATGATTTTGCTGCTGCCCTTGCCGCAGCAACTGCGGTGCAGCTCCCAAGTGCTGTCGTTCCAGTTGAGCAGCAGCAGGAGCCGTTCAGCGTTCCGTCGGCAGAAGTGGCTCCCAATGCAGATGCTAGCACCAGCCAACATGCAGTTCAGATTGGAGCACACGAGCCTGATGCAATGTTGCAACAGCAGCAGCCGCCAGTAGCTCGAGCTCCTTCTGCAGGCGCGAATCCCAAGCCCAAAATCAAACTGAAGCTGAGCAGTGCGGCACCTGTCCAACAGCTGCCGCGCGAACCCTCACGTACGTTTGACACTCTATTTCTGCTGCCGCTGTGTCATATGCTGTATGTTGCCGCCACTCCACATCATACAGCAACACGCATGCTTGTGCTGTTAAGATTTTGATACATGTTCTGTCTAACGTGAGCCTTGGTCGCTTGTCCCACTGTTGTGGTCATAGACAAAGGTTTTTATAGTCATGTGGCTGAACACTGCTGTGCCTGATGCTTTTATGCCTGGCCTGACCACCCACCTCGGGTGCGCACCTCCTTGCTTGAATGCCTGCAGCGGATTTCGTGTACAGTTTCGCTGTGGAAGAGGAGGACGCCGAGCACCAGTCACGGCGTTCTGGCAAGGCAATAGGTTGGTTTCCTGCCGTGCCATCCAGTCTGTGGTCTCATATTTTGTTGGTCTTGATAGTTTCCTTCTTTGCTGCTATGTTGCAGATGCTGACTATGAAGTGCAGCATGAGGCGGAGGATGTCAGTGACGAGTTTGTCCCAGGTTAGCTGGCTGCAATGCAAATAGGTGATGTGGGGCCTGTATCTCAGAATCACAAAGTGGGTGGTGGCTCAGCAATACTGCCTCTGTGCACATTTACCTCAACTTAGATGAAGAGGATGACTTTTCGGAGGGTGACGCGGAGGACCGGCGTTTTCTCAACAAGGCTCGATCAAGGTGGGGCCCTTAAAAGTCGTCCCTGTGTGATTAATCAGTCAGTTATTCCCTACAATCATTGTTGATCTATGTTGTTACCACATCAATACAGATCACGAAACTTTGACGGAGCCGCGCCGGGCCGCCCTCATGGCCGCCGTGCTGGCAGTATGGGCGGTGCTCGGAAGAAGGTGGCTGCGGGGGCCAGCCGACGAAGCGCTCCTGGTGGCAAACGCAGCAAATCCAGTATTGGGACACTTGGCAAGGCTGGTGGCGGCGGCAAGCGCGCTAAACGGAGCAGGTCTGACTTTGAGGATGAAGAGCTGTTTGATGAAGAAGAAGAGGAGGATATCCAGCTGTCAGGCAAGCTTGTGCAACATCCTGTCAGAATCCCTGAGCATTGGCGGTTTCACACATCTTTGTTTGTGAGTGTTTTTTACGATAGAGGCTGTAGAGTGGTTTCGACACGTTTCTAGGCAAGCTTGCCTTTTGAAATTTAGCTGCAGACCCCTTGACTTCACAATGTGACATGCTTTCTCTATGCTGTATCATGTCTTTTAGCAGACGACGAAGATGAGGAGTCATTTGGTGACGACGATGCAGCCACTAGTGATGAGGAAGGCACACGGCAACCAAGCAGCAGCCACCGTGCTACAGCGGTGGGCGCCGGCCAAGGCACAGGTAGTTCCACTATGCATGTGTGTTGTGATGCATGTTCTGTGCCCACGGCCAAAGCACCCCAGCTTGTTGTCAAGCGCCTGGCTGCATTGAGTCGTTGTGCTGCTGTGGTATTCAGACGGTCAATGTAGGCACGTCCACTACATCTGTCACCTCCTTTACAGGCCAGTTGGGCATGGTGGGACGCCAGCTGGGCAACATACTGGGGGGGATTGTGCGCCAGCTGCGCAACAAGAAGATGACAAATGTATACGACAAGAAGCCCAGGAAGGCATATGAGGAAGTGTTCAGCCATGTGGTGAGCCATGCGCGCCTTTGCCTGTCTGCACTCTTGACCAATTGATGGCAGTGTTAGCCACGTACTTAGCTCGTTACTTTGAGAAGGCACTGTGCTGCTGCTCCGGCTGCAGCCCAGTGTCAAGTTAGTGCCCGATTACCACACTTTTGTGCCCAAGTCGAGTGTGATGATCTTACCAGAACTTCAAAAGAAGGCCAAAGCAGGGCGGTATCTATCCCTCGAGCAGTTCAGGTGGGGAACAGCGCTCCAGTGGGTATGAATAATTTGCGGATGTGCAGCGCAACTAGTACCAAGTCTGTCTACCAGGTTGTGGCGAGAGGAATTCTGTCTTGTAGTTTGCGAAGTCGCCACGTGCAACACACGGGCACTGCTGGTCTGGTCCTGAGTACCATGCAGGGGCGACTTGCAGCAGCTGTACCAGAATGCCGTGGCGTACAACTCCCCAGGGACTGGGGGTGCCTATGGCGACCCATGTGAGTATGGGATTGGCACTTTCCCTAGTACTGTGTTTTGACCGGCAACCTCAGCAAGACCAGCTGACTCCGTTCTTAACGACTCCGCACTGCAGATTTTATTCACCTTGCTGGACAGCTGTTGGAAGATGCAGAGGGGCTGATAGCAGAATACATGGCAGAGATTCGAGCCGCTCAGTTTAACCTGTAGTTTAGCCGTTGGAGCTGAGGTAGGCCACGGTCTTGTGCTTGTTGAACTGCAGTGGCTGTGATCCAGCGGCGCATGTAAGCAGTGCATCTCAATGATCGCCCGATGGTCCCCAGTGCAGGCTGCTCTGACCGGGGCCCATGCCAGGGCTAAATCGTGAAGCCGCAAGTAGTGTTACAGGAGTCACAGCAAACACTTGTAAGCAGGCATTTGCTCTTCAGTTTTGTCACCTTACTCAAATTCATGTTGTACAATGTTATACGTACAATGTTATACGTAAACGAATCGCAATGTACAGCAAGCATGCTCAATGTAAATAGCATCAACGCTTGCGCTCCGACTTCCAGCGGAAGACGCCAGTCTGGCCACCCGCCTCCTCTGGTCGCAGCTTGCGTTTGCGGCCTTTGCCCATAATCTGCTTCTCATAACTCATCTGCTGCGCCAGAGACCCCAGCTTCTGCTGCCGCTCTTGTCGCTGCAGCAGCTCACGATAAGCGCCAGCCCGCTTCCTGCATAACAGCATTTCGAACATTACCAGCAATTCAAAGAAACAGTTGACACAACAAGAGATACAAAGAAGCTTGGCTCATACAATGCACTTGATGCACACTCACTTTTCTATTCGTGCCGCTGCTGATGGTGCTGCATTGGCCCCCGACACTGTCTGTGCATCTACTAACTGTGCCAGCCGGGGACGGTTGTACGAGCGCTCCAGAAGCTCAGGGGCGGTGTCAAAGTGGCGGGCAGGGTCAAATTGTGCGGCCTCCTCATCATCATCAACAAACACAATGTGCTGGTTGGCTGCTGGCGCTCCAATCAAGTGCAGCGACTGCTGCATGCGCTCCACTTTCTGCAAATAAGGATGTGTTCAGCAAGGCATGCTGATGCAGGCTCCTGGGGATGGTGACAAGGAGGAAACGCAGACAATGCCGAGCACGTCCGTTGCTGCCTGATGTCATCTGGTACAGCCCCCCTCACGACCCTCAGCACCTTGGCTTCCGCTTGTGATTTTACAGCCAGGTAGTTGATGTCTTGCGTCTTCATCAACCGCAGCTCTTCCTGGCTGTACTTGTTGGCCTCGGTGGTACGCTGGATGTGCACTCCACCGACAGTGCGTTGCTTCTCCATGCTAAAATAAAACTCATCTGGGTTGCGCTCCTCGGCTTTGCGGCGTAGTTGCTGCAATGAGGGGGAGACGGTAATGATGCGCTAATTGAGGCTTCCGCTGCGCAGCCAATCAGCTGGCCTGCTGTGTTCCACAACTGCTTGGGCAGGAACTGTGTTGTTCGCTGTTTCTGTTTGTTTATACCCCTGGGTGAAAGCAACGAGGGTATGGGGCAGGGTGATGGTGGTGCTGATGGTTGGTGGATGGGAGGTGGTAATGGGTAGGTGGATGGCGGGGAACCGAGGGCGGGTGGGGGGGCGGGCGGGGGTGCGCACGCGCTCGCTCTGCAATGCATTGGCACTGGCCGCTTGTACCCCACAATTCCCTATTACCCGCCACCCAATGTCACACACGTACCTTAATAGTGGCCTCCTTCTTGTGGAAGTCTTTGGCGCGCAGCACATAGTCTTTATGCTTTTCAAGCAGGCCCACTTTGCGACGCGCAGCCCTGTACGAAGTGCGAGAGGATGGGAACGCGAAGCCAAGTGTCAAAGCAGCGGCCGGCGACTGGCGGCAGTGGCAGCATGGGCACGCATCGGGGCTGGGAATCACTCCTATCCAAAAACCGCCCGACACACTTCGCTGAACCACACGGACTCCGTAGTCACGGCTTGGCCCCGCTGCTCAGGGCGGGCGGCAGTGCACTCACGGCTGTGCTCTTTCTTTGTGCTCCTTGCGTTTGGCAGCATTTCGCAGGGATGACATACTAAGGCTGGCGTCTGTTGCAGTGTTACAAAACCTCGCTGCAAATGGCGTTCAAGGCGACGTATCAGCAAGTAATGCGATATGTAGATGATGTAAACAAGTGTGAACCGACAATTTTACCACTCGCTGGACCTTTTTAGCCTTTGTTTTACGCCATGCTGTCCCCCCATTATGCACCGCGACTGTACTGCACCGTCGAATGAGGAGCAGTCTTTGCATGCATTGTTGTTTTGATTTTGTATATCAATTGAGCTTTCGGCTTCCAGTCCCTGGTCAGGTCCCGACACCCTAGCTCACCTTATCCCTGCCGAGGCATCTCTCGGCGCGCATCGGGCCCAAACATGAGGGCTACTATAATGCGCCGACCGGAGGCTGGCTTCCGCTTGTCAGCCCGCAGCTCGGTTGCTCCAGCTTCGCATGGTCGCCTTCTCCAGCAGCGATGCTTTCAAATGCAGCAAAGGCGGCAATGCATCATGCCGGTGCTGGCCATGCAACAGAGGTCCGAGCCCGAGGATGAGTTGCAGCGCCAGCAACCTAGCACTCCAAGCGGGCCCTTGCAAGGAGCGCTCATGGCTTTGGCTGCAGCTCCTGTAGCGCTTTCAATCTGCATGGATGGTGGGAGCGGCAGCGGTGGCAGCAGCTGCGGCGATGGTGGCGGCGGCGGCGGTGCTGGCAGCAACCCGCATGAGGTGTTTGCTATTGCTGAGGGAAGCGAAGGTGCGGCTGTGTCCAAACGCTGCTTGCAGCGCAAACAGGCAACTCGTGGTGGTTGCAGTACTTAGTGGATTTGGGGGCAGGGTTGGGGCCCGGGGG
>JAAMXP010001835.1:41337-58672 GCA_019693395.1 Ettlia oleoabundans | reverse complement strand
GGGGGCGCCCTTGTAACCATGCAACGGTGCTGCCAGGTATTGTACAGCGTAGCGTGCTTTGCAACCGTGGATGTGGGTGTCAGAAAGGTCTGTGCATGCAGTGCACCAGTTATCACTACCATTGCGCAACACAGTGGGACCAAACATATGTGTCACAACATGACAGATCGTCACCTGCATAGCTGCAGAGGATGAAGCGGACGAGGAGATGGATGAGGAGGGTACTGACGATGATGAGGCAGAGGAGGAAGAGGATGAGGAGCAGAATGATGGTGCGTTCTCTTCCGGTGAAACATTTCTCGCGTGTTGCCCATGCGATGCCAAAACCCTGGCACCGTGTTGGGCAATGGAGCGCAGCGCTCGTCTGCCTTCCTCACGACTTGTTGAAGTCGACCTGTGTTTTCGCTCTGTCACTTTCTCGCACATTTACCTGCCTGTTTTATGCAGGAGATGACGAGCCCCTTGCAGAAGTGGGTGCCGACGGCAGCTTTTTGTGCGGCGAGATCAGCTCTGAGGGCCTGCCGGTGGGGGAAGGCATACCGTCAGAGGAGGACTTGTTTGCCAGCCTCAACTGCCAGCGAGGTGCGACTTTGCGGTTATGGCATCAAGGGGTGGTGGACCTCTTCGGGCAAAGCAGGCGCCGGTTGTGCGACCAGCCAGCTACCTTTGCTGGCCATCATGGCAGCTGTGCTTCTGGCAAGCCAGGAAGAGAGCGCCACTACTAGTGCGGTTCTTAATTTGCCGTGCTGCTATGTTTGTTGAGCTGCCTTTTGCAGGATTTTACTGCACCCGGGCTGAACTTAGTGAGGACATTAAGCAGCTGTACCAGACAGGCCTGTTCGAGTCTGTCAACGCCCGTGTGCTGCCGCAGAAGAAGGGCAAGTTCAAGGTGATCCTAGTTGCCTTAGCGGGGTGCATCAACTCGATCAACCTACTTGTGCTTGGCATGAAGTGCTTCTTTGAAACCTCAGCACTGTTTGGACTCTCGGCTGTCTGTTGCCCGCAGGTGGTGTTTGATTTTGTGGAGAAGCGCTACCCTGAGATTCAGACGTTCAATGTAGAGGGTGCACAGGTCTTGCCCAAGGCAGTCGTGAAGCAGGTACTGTTTGATGCTCAACGTCAGTTTAGCATCGATTGAGGTGGATGCTTGTTGACAATCGCGATGGGAAGCGTATCAAGCAGGCGGTCCAGTGTTGTTATGCAGGTTCAGGACAAGCTGCAGCAGTACAAGGGCCAGCCCTTCACCATGCAGACAATGGCAGTGATCAAGAATATGGTGGAGGGCTGGTATGAC
Organism: Ettlia oleoabundans; assembly: GCA_019693395.1. Taxonomy (NCBI): domain Eukaryota; kingdom Viridiplantae; phylum Chlorophyta; class Chlorophyceae; order Chlamydomonadales; genus Ettlia; species Ettlia oleoabundans. The sequence continues at coordinate 57,378 of JAAMXP010001835.1, read as the reverse complement.
ATGCTGGCCACTGCTGTCTGTCTGACTTTAGCCTGCTATCTGATGCGCACACGCTCATCCACTCGGTGCCTGCTGCATCCAGGTACACCTCGCGAGGTTTTGGGCTGTCCTACATCTCTCACTTCACTGGCATGCCAACGGGTGATGTGGTGGCGCACATTGTCGAGGGAAGGACTGCAAAAATCAGTGTGGTGAGATCTGCTGTCACATATGGCAAGAGCCTCCAACATGTGTGATTGCTGCTCAAATGTGGCTGATGGGATTCTCTATTTGTTGCCGGTGGAGTGTTGTGCCATCAGTGTTGTACCTGCTCTTTGTTGCAAGGGCGCTCCGTTCCATCTGTATCAACAGGTGCACGTGGATGAGGAGGGCAATCCCTCAAAGGCCCCTGGGAAAATATCCTCATCCTTCATCCTCAAGCACTGCCCTGTGGAGATCGGCACGCTTTACAACATGAATGAGGGCCGCAAGACGCTGCAGAATGTGTTTGCGCTGGACCTCTTCGACAATGTGCAGGTAGGTTGGTGGCGTCCGTCAGCGTTGCTGCAGCGGCGCTTTGTGTTCTGATTGTCTACAATCAATGTTTTGCCTGCAGATTTTGCCACGGCAAAACGAGAAGGACCCATCTCGTGTGGATGTGGAGGTGATGGTGCGGGAAAAGCCAATGCAGACAGCCGACGTTGAGGCCGAGTGGGGTATTGCACCAGGTAACTTTGCTGATCAATTTACTTGGGCAAATGAAAGCACTGTTTCAGCTCCGCTTCAGACACATTGCGCTTTTGCCGTGGCGCTGCCTTCGCAGGGGACAGTGGCAAGCCTGGCCTCGTGAGCTTGGTTCCTGGCGGCACCATTACCTATGAAAACCGCAACCTGTTTGGCAACGCTGCAAGCATTGCGGCCAGCATCAACACCAAAAACTTCCTGGCACCCTCCGATGATCTTTCCTTCCGGGTGCAGTACAGCCAGGTGAAGAGTTGATAGAGAGCAAACAAGTGGTAACCCTCTATGCCCAACATTGCGTCACAGCAGATCAGTTGTAATGCCAGATGATAAGAAAATTTCAAAGTGTTTTTGAAACACATAATACCAATTCATGCATGTCCAACCGTCTGCAGCCCTACATGTATGGACTGGATGATCCCAAGCGCACTCGGCTCATGGCATCGCTGTTCAATGGTCGCAAGATTTGCGGCGTGTTTACCCCTGGTGGGCGCCTTGCTTGTTTTATTTATCAACGCAGTCCTCCCAAGTCTTTTTATCACCATTTGAAGCTCGTGTTCCATTTTTCATTTACCGGAGATTTTGTGATTAATCCTTGTAGGCCCTGGTGGCGAGGAAGTGCCACCTGTCTGGGTGGATCGCACCGGTGCCAAAGTTGGCATCACTGAGCAGTACAGTCGCAACTCAAGCGGCACCCTGGCATTAGTAGCACAGGTGAGATTCATGCATACCCGCTGTCAGAGGCTGCCATTGTGCTGCTTGGCTTAATCTCAGCTGTTCGGCACCATTCTGCAGGAGATTACCACCCGTGATGAGACAGGTGCACCATGCAGCCGCGGCATGCGCACAACCCCATTCGGCCAGTATTTAGCAGATGGGCCTCCCACAGCACTGTCAGGTGAGGTTCATATTCAGTTCGGCTGAGCGGAGTGCTTCCATTTTAGGGCAGCCTGCCTAGTCTCAGCTGAGGGGCACTGACCGCTGCCGCCATTCTTTCGTATGCTTTGCCCGCAGACAAGGGAGTAGACCGCGTGCTGTCTGCCCAGGGTGCCCTGACCCGTGACACCACGTACCTAGTGAATGGTGCCCAGGTTGGCGCACGCGACATTATTACGGTAGGTTGGTACCTCCAGCCATGCCACAGTGATATTTTGATTAAGGGCAAGGTGTTCTAGCCAAGAGCGATGCTGGATGGGGAAAGTGTGGTGTCATGTGTTCCACGGGTTCTTCGATGCATCAGTCATTTGCATACTCAAGCCGCTGCGGATGAGGAACATTAATCTGCTCGAGGCCCAGGCCGCTGTGAGGTTTTTATCATAAACCCAAAAACTTTGCTGACGCACGGCTTACCGCTTTAAGTAATTCCAGTTTACGATCTTGCATTGCAATCCTGTCTATAGCTGTCATCATATGTTAGCATTTCTGCTGTGTGCTGTTTTGTTGCAGGTTGAGCAGGGACTGGGAATTGGCACCGGGGCGCCGTTCTTCAATCGTATGGAGGCGCAGTCCACACGGTTCTGGCAGCTGACCAGCCCCCGTGGAAAGAACGCTCCTATAACTGTTGTCACACATGGCAAAATTGGCAACACCATTGGAGACCTCCCGGCATATGATGCCTTCCTGCTGGGTGGGCCCTTTTCAGGTGCGGTGAAATGGTCCCATTGCTAGCTAAATGGCCCCTTCGTGCATGCGCTAGCGCGTAGCAAGCCATTGCACCTGTTAGGCAAGGGTGCCACGTCCATACTTGCTGACACTTCCTGCAGTGCGTGGCTACAACGTTGGGGAGCTGGCAGCTTGCCGGCGGTATGTGGAGGCTGCTGCAGAGCTGCGCGTGCCTGTGCTGGGCCAGCAGCTATATGCGTTTGCTGAGTATGGTAGCGATTTGGGCAGCTCAGGTGAGGCAGCAATTGGGGTTGGCAGATTTTTGTTGCTATTGCATCGTGCTTTTTACCATCAATCGCACAGATGCATGCTATCGCAGCTGGCACTGTTGTTGCACTCGCGATTTATAGATTTGAAGGAACCTCAACCTGATTTGCAGCGGAGGTGCGGGGCAACCCTACAGAATACTACAGGAGGGCAGGGAAGGGCAGCAGCTATGGCATGGGCATCTTGTTTGGTGCAATCCGTGCCGAAGCAATCCGGGACAACAACTCCGGCAAGACTTTTGCTTGCCTTGCATTTGGCAACAGATTCTGACAAAATTGAGCAACTAGTGGCATGGCCCCGTCGCGTGTTCCATGAGGCTTCTAGACAACCATCCTCCCTGTCCGCCTAGGGTCACCTGCCGTCCTTTTGACGTCCGTTCTTCTCTACGTACTTGTTGTTGCACGTCCGCTTCCTTACTTTCTTGCTGTCTGTGTAATTTCAGCTCTGATGTGGGCGTATCTTAGCAGGGACAAGTACAAATCCCTCCTCAGGCCTCCAGAAGGAGAGCAGATGGGCAGTACAGCCAATGTAGTGCTCGTGCCATCCTGGGTTAATTCGTCCGTGGAACTGCCTTGAGATGCAGTAGTGACTTGATTTCCGCCACCAGGAGGACGTTGTCTTGTCATTCAGTCGGCGGCTGGTGATAATGTGCGTGGTGGTCGCTATGCTTCTGGTGTGCGCTAGTGTGAGCGAACGTTCTGATGCTAGGTGTTGCTCATCGACTTGACACGCCCATTGCCATACTCAAACATGCGTGCAGGGCACAACTGGCGACTTCTAAGCTGCAGGGTGGGTGCCTCACGAAGCGTATGCGGTTGCAGTAGCGTCAATCACTTGAGAAATGCTTCACTTGGGTAGAAGCGGTGGTCTGACTGCTGCCCTCTCGTCCGCCACAGGAATTCTCTGGAAGTGCACAATGCGCCATGCATGTTTTTTTCCAAGCTATTCCAAGGCGCGCGTGAGGTTTTGCACTAGTATATAGGCCGCTAGGCCGTTCATCTAGCCCAGCTTGCTTATCTGCCACCCGCCGCTTCATCCCGCCCGCAGGCGCCGCTGCCTTCAGCAAGCCATGCGCCAGCAACAGCTCGCGCAGCCGCACAGGCGCCGTGCGCACCTATGCCGCCAAGCAGCTGCACTTCAACACGAATGGCGAGGCGCTGAAGCGTATGCAGGCAAGTTTTCCGCTTGCTGTGGAGGTGCCCTATTAGCGCCCAGAGTCGTTAAGCCCAATTTCCCTCTGGTAATGGCTGCCGGGGGATGCCCCTAGAACAACTGTTGGGTTCCTCGATGACTGCAGGCGGGCGTTGACAAGCTGGCCAGCGTTGTGGGCGTCACGCTGGGCCCTAAGGGCCGCAATGTTGTGCTGGAGTCCAAGTACGGCTCCCCCAAGATTGTGAATGACGGTGTGACTGTGGCACGTGAGGTTGAGCTGGAGGACCCTGTGGAAAACATCGGTGCCAAGCTCGTGCGCCAGGTGCGCATAGAATATTCATTCGTTTACAGGTAGTGCAGCCTCTGAAATTCACAGGTAACACACACGAGCACTAACACGCCAGCTTGACATCTCACTTGCTTCCTAAGCTTCTAAATGCTAGCGCGTCACTGCTCCTGAGGCGTTGGCGGGTTTTAAATAAATACCATGCGGTATGCAGGCTGCTGCGCGGACCAATGACCTGGCAGGCGATGGCACCACCACTGCCACCATTCTGTCGGCAGCTATGATTGCCGAGGGCATGAAGATTGTAGCAGCTGGCGCCAATCCTGTGCAGGTCTGTCATGGCTGGCGGTGGGCTCGTCCACCATTTAGAATGACCAGCCGCACAACCATGGGATGCACAAACCAGTTTATAAGCTGGAAAATTGTAGCAGATTGTTGTGTGATGCTTGTCCGCTGCAGCCCATCAACACAAATGCATGCGCGCCCCTGCATGAACCCCCCCCCCTTCCCCCCCTCTTTTGCCAACCCCATCTCAATCCCACACACTTCAAAATCCCCCCGCACACCCTCTTGACTTTCGCCAGTGCTTCATTCGACCCCAAAATTATATTTGCAGCTCATCCGCGGCATGGACAAGACTGTTGAGCACCTGGTGGGGAAGCTGCGCGAGTTGAGCAAGGATGTGACAGACGAGGAGCTTAAGGATGTTGCCACCGTGTCCGCTGGTGGTAACGAGAAGGTGCGCATAGAAGCTGTTTCATGCTTCATCTGACCCCAGCCCAGCGCAACTTATCAACTATCAAAAAGGGAGCATAACAATTCTGGCCCAAAGCAGCTGGCAGCTGCATGGATTGCACATCACTGTTGTTGGGTAGATCACTTTGCTGAGCAGCCGCCCTTCCCTTATGCCATTAACTGCCGTCCTGTGGCTGCAGATTGGCCAGCTGATCAGTGATGCCATGATGCGTGTGGGTCGTGCTGGCGTCGTGACCATGGAGGAGAGCAAGACTGCTGAGGACAGCCTACATGTGGTAGAGGGCATGCAGTTTGACCGCGGCTACATCTCGCCATACTTTGTCACTGACCCAGAGCGCATGGTGGGCGGGATTGCTAGCTATGCGTGGAAACATGCATGGGGATGCATGCGGCATAGTCCAGCAGAACAGTGACTTGCAGAGGTGGGCAAAGTGATGCTGCCCGGCGCAGCCCTTGGGATTTGCAATGTGTGAACTTGCACTGCGGCTCTGCAGGTTGCCGAGTATGAGAACTGCAAGCTGCTGCTGGTGGACAAGAAGATCAGCACTGCCCGTGACATGATTGGCATCCTGGAGGGCGCCATCCGCGGCGGGCACCCCTTGCTGATTATGGCTGAGGACATTGAGCAGGCAGGCCATCGGACTAGTGCTACAAGCGTGGTTGGAGCACCGCCCATGCTTGCAGAAGCATAGCCATAAATTGAACGGGTTTAAGCATAAGCAGCATGTTTTCCCAACTTTTTCACCTGCTGCGCCATGTACAGGAGGCTCTAGCCACCCTGGTCGTGAACAAGCTGCGTGGCACGCTCAAGGTTGTGGCGGTGAAGGCTCCTGGCTTTGGCGAGCGCAAGTCCTCTTACCTGGAGGACATTGCAATCCTGACGGGTGGGTCTTCAAACCAGGTTTCACGGCAGGCCATCTCACAGCATATGTGGGGTGACCTGGAGCTAGGTTTCCAAACGATACAGGCAGGTTGCAATGTGTCAATTCCCCCTGATATAACTGCCTCGCCATTTGTGCCATATGCAGGTGGCCAGCTTGTGAAGGATGAGCTGGGCATCAGCCTGGACAAGGCCGACGACAGCATCCTGGGTGTGGCTGCTAAGGTGCGGCAGGGGAAACTACAGGCAAAGGGAAAGTTTAATTGTACGTGCCTGGTATGTTTTTTTAAGAGCCTTGGTTTGGTGTCAAGTGTGTGATATTTGTCTGTCCGTGCAGGTGTCTGTGAGCAAGGAGCACATCACCATTGTGGGCGACGGCAGCACCCAGGCAGATGTGGAGGCGCGCGTTAAGCAGATCAAGAACCTGGTTGCTGAGGTAACGGCGTTTGGGAGAGGTTGCGCTGGCTTTGAAGTCTCAGTAGCCAAAATGTGCATGCAGTCCTCTGTTTGGCAGCAACAGTTGGTAAATATGCACTCTTACACCACTATTTCCTGCCATTTCCTGTGTCTGCAGACTGACGCAGAGTATGAGAAGGAGAAGCTGAACGAGCGCATTGCGCGGCTAAGCGGCGGAGTGGCTGTCATTCAGGTAAAGCGAGTGGCAGTGCATTCGCAGGGCCATCTTGCTGGCATTCTCCTGTTTAATTACCACTGGAGTCATGTCTAGCAAGGCTCATTAGCACACAGTTGGCTGAACGCGCTGTGGAATGTTTCCTGTCCCTCTGTCCCTTGAGTAACTGGTTAAAAACAAGGATATGATTTTGCTGGCTCTGCAGGTTGGCGCACAGACCGAGACGGAGCTCAAGGAGAAGAAGTTGCGTGTGGAGGACGCACTGAATGCCACCAAGGCAGCAGTCGAGGAGGGTATTGTCACTGGCGGCGGCTGCGCCCTGCTGCGGCTGTCTAACACGGTGGACGAGTTCAAGGCTAACCTGACTGATGAGGAGCAGAAGGCAAGCAGCCAAAATGTAGCAGTGCCTGTTCGTTGTTGCCCTTTGTAGTACGCACGCTTCCTCCACTGCTGATGCAACTCAACTCTACTTTACTTAACTTACCTTTGGTATATATGTGTCAGGCCGCCTATCCGCGGTTGTAGCCCCATACTGACCCCCCCACCCCACCCCACCCCCGCACATCTTGCCACCTGCAGATTGGCGCGGACATTGTGAAGCGCGCGCTGCCTTACAGCCTCAAGCTGATTGCCAACAACGCGGGTGATAACGGCAGCGTGGTGATGCAGCGGGTGCTGGAGGACGACAACCCCAACTTTGGGTACAACGCGGCGACCGGCAAGTACGAAGACCTCATGGCAGCGGGCATCATTGACCCGGCTAAGGTGCGCTGCAGCAGCGCCCCCAGTAGAGCGACAGCGTGATAAGAACAGGATGAAAGAGTGCAAGGTTCAGTTGGAATGAGGCATGGGAATGTTGGAAGCACGGGAATGTTCGAGCATCTGAGAGCGGGGGATGTAATTTGGCTGTTGCCATGGCTAAGTACTATGAACACCCCTCTGCCCTTCCCCCTCCCCGCCTTCAGGTGGTGCGCTGCGCGCTGGAGAACGCAGCCTCTGTGGCGAAAACCTTCCTGACCAGCTCCGCCATCGTTGTGCAAATTCCAGAGGAGCAGGGCGCAGGCGCGGCCGCTGGCATGGACGCCATGGGCGGCTACTAGACATTGATCCAGCAGGCAGTTGCCCATACTCTACCGAGGCTCCCTGATGTAGGTGGGCTTTTGAAACCTATCATTTCATTTGTAACCACTTAAGGCTGTAATCGTGCCAGTTCGAAGGCATCAAGTCAGTGACAAAGTCTCCAAGCAAGATTAAGGGGAGTCCACAGGCGAGGATCGGGGCCGCGGACCTGTACGTTTAAGAGGGCTCTCTGTCGCCATCAAACCCAAAGGAGAAGCCTGTACTGCAACCTGTACTTGCGCACAAGATAGACCCCTATCTCATAAATATTAGCGGTAAGCGAAGGCGGTCGGCAGCAGCAATCATATTTCCACTGTTGTGTGTACTGTCTCTACTTCTATACTGCCGGCCAAGCATACAGAAGAGAGATGCATTCCGTCGCAACTCAGCTTAGAAGCTTTGATGGCTTCAGGTGCGCTTTCCCTTGCCTATCAGTGAATTATAGGTCCGCTTGTCGCGGTCCCAGCCCGCGATAAGCTGCTGGATACGCGGACTATGGAGTTATAAGGCAATGTGCGGCCCTTACTCACGGATTCCAGCGATGATATCATGCAGGGTGGCCAGCAGCGGCAGGCAGGCAGTGCAGCACAGCAGCACTGCCGCTGCGGCGGTGCCTCGCAGGTGAATCGATGGGGGTTCAGGGCGCGGTAGCAGAGGGGGGCGGTGGTGACAAGCCCAGCGGGCAAAGTGGCTGTTCATTCTCCAGATGCATATCTTGCACAGTTGGAGCTCCACGGTGCAGTTTGCAGCATGTCACAGCTGGAAGTTTGATTAACGGATAAATCGGGGTTGGCCTCTTTGCTGCTGCCCTTTGCCGAGGGTGGCAATGTCAAGGCTCAAAAGCCTCAGCCCCGTCATTACCCACACATGCACAGAACCTTTTCTTATGTGTCACTCATTCATGCAGGGGCGCTGTCGTCATTGCAAGCGCAGTTGCTACTAAGACACTGAAGATCGGCACTCGCGGCTCTCCCCTTGCGCTGGCACAGGCTTACCTGACCCGCGACCTGCTGAAGGTGCGTGTGCAATGGTTGGACTGGTGTTGGTTATGGTAGAACGGTACGTCAACAGGCATGAGACAGATGCTGTAGACAGCTCAAAGTATCACATCCATGGTGGCCAGCGTTAGTGTAACATCTGCTGCTGGCACAAGGCACGTAGCTGCTCAGCATGTCCAAAGCCCCTTTCCCACTCTGTGATTTCAGTCTGCCTTTCCGGAGCTGAACGAGGAGGGTGCGCTGGAGATCATCATCATCAAGACCACAGGCGACAAGATCCTCAACCAGCCTCTGTCTGACATTGGCGGAAAGGGGCTGTTCACCAAGGAGATTGACGAGGCCCTGCTCGATGGCCGCATTGATATTGCTGTGCACTCCATGAAGGTGTGTTTCACCTGCCCTGTCTAACATCCTTGCGTAGTTTACCACACATATATGCACCACCTTCAATTCCTCGCGATGCTGCTTCATTGCTGCTTACCCCTTTACCACTGAACCCACCCATTATATCATCCGTCCTACCCCAGTTCGCCATTCAATCAACTTGCGCACTTGCCTCGATGCACTCCCACATTCGCCCACCTACGCAGGATGTGCCCACCTACCTGCCTGCCGGCACTGTGCTGCCATGCAACCTGCCACGCGAGGATGTTCGTGATGTCTTCATCTCCGCCAAGTACAAGAGCATGGAGGAGCTCCCTGAGGGCGCCATTGTGGGCTCTGCCTCGCTGCGCCGCCAAGCCCAGATCCTCGCCAAGTACCCCCACTTGCAGGTGGGTGCTCGTTGCATGTGCACCAGTCAAATCTACAGGAGGGAGAAGAGCAGTTGCGCAATGGCTGGGGCCCGTTTTGTGCCTCCATCTGCCCTCTCTGTCCCAACGGAGGAGCAGTTGAGCACCCATACTGTTTTTAGTTATTCCCATGCCCCACTTCCCTCTGCTCCTTCATGATGCAGGTTGTCAACTTCCGCGGCAACGTGCAGACGCGGCTGCGCAAGCTGCAGGAGGCTGAGTGCGATGCGACGCTGTTGGCACTGGCTGGCTTGAAGCGGCTGGACCTCGCCGACAAGGCCACTGCCATCCTCTCTACTGGTGGGTGGTGGCTGCCCCAGAAGCATAGGCAGGCTCGCCTGTTCGACATATAGTGACAACCAGCTGCGCACCCATTCTTCCTGGGGAGTTACTGAACCCACCTGAAGCTGTCCTCACTGCAACTCTGCAGAGGACATGCTGCCCGCGGTTGCCCAGGGTGCCATCGGCATTGCGTGCCGCGATGGCGACGACCGCTCTGGTAAGGCCTAATACCTGCCGTGAATAGTTCATGTCGAGTTTTACTGCACCAGAGCTTTGGGTTTCATGGGCGAGCAAGACTGCCGACGTGGTTCCTTTGTCGAATGCTGCAGCTGCTGCACTTGCGGCCCTGAACCACGAGGAGACTCGCCTAGCAGTCGTTTGTGAGCGTGCCTTCCTTGCGGCCCTGGATGGCTCCTGCCGCACCCCCATTGCCGGCTGGGCACGTGTAAGTAGCTTGGCAGGCCAGCAACATGTTTGTGTATGCCTGCCAAACCGCAGGCGGCCTCCTCATTCAAGATGCCCCGCTGTGCAAGTGGCGCGCTGCCCGATAGTATGGTCTGCTGTTATCAATGGATTTGGCAATCGGCGCTGATCCTTCTATGTTCTGCCGTTCTCATTGGTTTTGCCAACTTCCTGACATGTGCCTGCCTACAGAAGGATGATGGCCAGCTGGCCTTCCGCGGACTGGTAGCCACCCCTGATGGCAAGAAGATGTATGAGACGACCCGCACCGGCTCACTCACAGGTTTGAATGCTTTGCTGGCTGTGCTGAGGGGTACAAGCCCTGCAGCCCGAAGGTGCAATTAGCAAACCCTTGGGATGCCGAACCCTTGGGATGGATTTAACCACTGACCACTGATAATGCTGGTCCCCTGCTTATCAACACTATTACCCCTGTCCTGCTTGCGCCATACACTGATGTGCAGAGGCCGATGCTGCAGCCATTGGACGTGACGCCGGCGAGCAGCTCAAGGCGGAGGCACAGCGCGATGGCACCGTGTTTGACTGGTGAAGCTGACATGTGTGACACCTCCTACATTTGGGTCACTGTCCTGCTACTCTTCCAATTTATTTGCTTTGCGTTTAACTTGCTTTAGCCTGCCCCACTTAACAACATAAAAGCCTGTATTATGTAACACTAGGACAAGGACAAAGCCATGGCATCACACTGCCTGCATGGTGAGTTATGTATGGTGACTGTCAGTGAGTGGTCAAGCGGAACCTGAGGATGGGTTCCCGGGAGACCCAACGTTTATTTTTCCTCTGATTACTCATCCTCATCTGTTGCATACTTGCTGATGACAGCTTCCTCCACATTTGACAAGGTGTCCTTGGTTGAGAGGTCCACCTGCAACAGCGCCGTGTCAGCACGTTGCGGGAGGGGATGGTGCACAGGTTTGTTGTTTGTCATATGGGTGCGGATGGTTATGTGTTTGTGGGTATATCGCTGGGCTCCCGGGTCGCTGGTTTATGATGATTGGAGGAGATGCGTGTGCAAGGCAATAAAGCCTCAGTCCCACGCCATATAACATCCCTCCCTCCTGTCCCACCTGCGGGGCAGACTGCTGCTGGGCCAGCTGCGCTCGTGGGTTGTTGCGATCCAGCCGCAGTGTCATGCGGACCTGCAGTGGCAAAGGGCAATGGGTGCCCTAAAGCTTACTACAAGGTGCTCAACAGAGGCACTTTGACGGGCATCGAGGGAGCACCCCAGCATGTCACGGCTCACCAGCGTCGAAAGGAGGCTCAGGAGAGGCTTCCATAGTGCAAGAGCACCAAGGGCTGCTGCAAAAAGCAAGACTGTGGCAACAGTTTTGAAGAAGTTTGAAGCCCCCCTTTTGAAGTTGTCGCCCCATTCGCTCCAATCGACCCCCCCTCCGCCGCTGCCCCCTCCCTTGCCGCCCCCTCCACTGCCGCCGTCACCGCCGCCGCCACTACGTTTGCGATTTCTCTCTTCCGCCAGTTGGAATGGGTCTTTCTTTCCTGAGCACAACTTAAGAGCACAAAGGGGCGGGCCATGAGAACTCGAAAACTTGTCACGATACCCTAGCTTACGCAAGGGCTGCTGAACCCCAGCCACCTACCACTGCCACATGTTTCATTGGCTTCATTGACAAGCTGTTTACCTTACCTGCAAAAGCATCCTGTAACGCTTTGCGTGCCGCGTCCTGCATTGACAAAAGAGGCGCTGGTGAGGTCACTGGCGGCACTGGCGGCGGCAGTGCCTAGAAGTGGGTCAGGCGGGCCGAACCCACCTCCTTGTCTCCGCCGCCCTTTCCAAACACAGAAACAATGTGGAGGGGTCTGCCCACTCTCAGCGGTCGCCTGGGCCTGTTGGCTCCAACGAGCCCCAGCCGCAGTTGAACGGCGCTTGTCAAAGATATTGACTGCATCTTTGCTTCGTCAATGACACATGCACACATGCAAAGCAAAAATCCGTGATAAACTGTGTACCGCCTGGCCCATTGGCAGGACAGGCATCCACCTCATTGAAGTCAGGTGCAAGTCTATAGCTGGGGGCCGCTGTTCGCCAGTACGGCTTTGCCGACTTGGCAGACAGCTGGACGATGAGTGCTTTGGTGCACCAATGCGGGCGGGGGTGCCACACCATGGCCATAGGGAACCTCACCGCTGGTGGTACCATTATGCAATTCAGGCCCAGTGGGAGGGGGATGCAATGCTGTGGGGGGCAATCAAGCATGTGCTAACCCGTGTTGCTGGTTGTCATCAGGGCATCGCAAATAACCTCGGTCACCTGAGCAGATACTCCACTCAAGACGGCTTGATTGAGATGGTCGCCACACCGATCTAACTGGGTAAACTGAACTCGTTCGGTACAGTTCCTACAGTATTCAGCCAATGTCGTGTGGGCTGGCAGAGTGCACTGCATGTATATGGGGAAACGGAAAGTGGGTGACCCACTTATCAACTGAGGTGCCTTGCTGGGCCTGCTTTGCCAACAGTGATTTTGTCAACACGCAGCTTACTTCTTGGGGGACCCCTGCACCTGAGGGTAGCATCTACTTAAAGGCCCCGAGGTAACCAGTTCGCAAGAGATCGAGAGGTCAGGTTCCGTGGGATGGGCCTTAGCTTCAACCAAGACGGCACATGCGTTGTCACGACCATAAATACCGGCGTAAGAGGAGGGGGTTTCCGTGTCTTTAGCACCGACCCAACCCGAGAGCAGGCAAGAGAGAGTTGAGACGAGGAAAGCAACGGCAGCTGAGAACCGCACAAAAACGTTAGCACTTATCTGCGCTAAACGCGTTCCGACTGTCTGCGCCGAGAGCGCGCCCGGCCGTGGACACCCTGTGCCGCCCCCGCCTGCCCGCCTCCCGGGTGCCTCCCTAATTAGTTGCACGCACCCCCTGCTGCTCATCTCCCTGCTAATGCCTTCTCGCTGCTGTGGATCTGCCTGTCTGATATGATACAATATGCAGTTCCGGCGGGAGTTTGAGGATGGTGAGGTTGTGGTGGTGGAGATGCTGTTCCGTTGCAACATTTTCTGTCTTGTGGGCGGTGGCACCACTCCCAAGTACCCACCTACGAAAGCAATCATTTGGGACGACCAACAGCTGAGGGCGATTGGCGAGCTCTCCTTCCGCAACAATGTAGGTTCCCTTGCCTATCAACAATATGCTCCTTCACTCCTGGTTGCCATGTATAGACCCAGTGTTGTCACATTCATTGCCCTTTGACATTACAGCCCGACCTTTTTGGCCCAGCATGCGCATTTTCACAGGCCTGACTCACTTGTTGTGATTATGATATTGGTAGTCAAAACCCCATTTCCTGGTTGAACCTCTTTCCACTAGCAGCCACGCAACCACCCCGCCCTGTACCTGGATTCAGGTGCTGGCAGTAAAGTTGAGGAAGGACCGCATAGCTGTGGCCTTGGAGCATCGCGTCCTAGTTTACAACTTTGCTGACCTTCGACTGCTTCACGCCATCGAGACTTTGAGCAACCCGGCTGGACTCATGGCGCTCTCCCCCAGTGCCGACGCGGCAGTGCTGGCATGCCCGGGCCTGCATGCCGGCCAGGTTAGCCTGACATTGCTTACGACTCGTTCCTGTTTAGCTTGGACACCCCCTTATTCACCTTAATCCCTGCCTCCAGAGAAAGCTGGCTGGATGGCATATGATGCTTGGGGAGCACCATACGGTGTCACTTGCGGTCAGGCATGACATGTGTGTGTAGCTGGCCTGAATTTGCTTGGAGAACTCACCCATGCAAGAACCCTGCAGGTGCGTGTCGAGCTGTACGAGACAAGACGCACCAAGTTCATCACTGCGCACAACACCTCTTTAGCGGCTCTAGCTCTCAACAGCAACGGCAAGCTCCTTGCCACAGCCAGCCAAAAAGGGACGCTGGTAAGCATACAACCAACGCTAATACCACCTGTCTGACTTTGTGCTCAACAACCAGCGTCACTTCCGGGTATGCTGGCACCAGCGCAAATCAAGGCTGTAGGTTCTTTCCTCTTGCGCCTGCCTCATTATCGCAGATTCGGATTTGGTCAACAGCAGAGGGCACGAAGCTGCGGGAGCTCCGGCGGGGGTCGGACCCAGCAACCATCTACAGCCTGGCCTTCAGCCATGGCGACCAGCCTGACTGGGTAGCAGCGACCAGCGACAAGGGCACTGCACACGTGTTCAGTGTGTCTGGCAGCAGGCAAAATGGCGACAGCAGCAGCAGGGGCTTAACAGAAGGCGAGGGAGGCAGTGTTGACAGCACCCGGCAGCAACAGCAGCAGGGCGATAACAGCCAAAGGGGTGGCACCTCAGGCCGCAGCAACCCCCTATCATCGCTATCATTTGTCAAGGTTAGTGCAGTTGTTTCAATCACTATGCACAATCGCTAGCTTTTGGACCGCCTGACTGGGCTGCATGTGGGCCTCAGCAGGGCTTTCATGCCATGCCGGCGTGCTGAGTCAAAGATCGTGGTATCGTGCTGACGCCTGCCTGTTTTGCCTCATCCTCTGTGTAGTCTTATCTGCCGGTGGGTGCCTCATACTTTGCTTCTGAGCGCTCCTTTGCCCAGCTACGCCTGCCAGATACGCGGCGCGCGTTGGTGCAATTTGGCAAAGGCCCATCCACGCTGCTTGTGGTCACTGCGGCTGGTGGCTGCTACAAAGCCACGTTCGACCCGGTAAAAGGGGGTTCCTGTGAGCAGCAATCGTTTGTACAGTTTTGATCGCCTGTCGTCTTGTCCAGGCCACAAGCATCCGCACATCCGACCTGCTGTTCTGGGCTTGGGCCTGTAAGCGTCTCCCACCGCCACTTATGGGGCTTTTGCAACAATTCGCGACCCGTTTACATAGCGAGGGATGAGGGCCCCATGTTCAAAGATGTTCTGCATGTGTGTAAGCAACCGACGTTGCCACAACCCTTGTACACATCAATTTTAAGTGTGCTTGATGCCCATCCATTCGTGGCGTCTCCTATGACCACCAATACCACCATTTCATGCCCCACTCCTGCACCCCATTTTTGGAAACAATGCTCAACGCTTTCACATGAATCTAAATTTGATCCAAGGTTCGTCATACACACGTGTAAAACGGCCCATCTGTTTTCAGCACAGCTGGATACAGATGTTGGATACAAAGATAAAGTTTGGTGCTGATCAATAATCTGGAATGGAAGCTGAGGGCCAAGGTATCCACCTGCAGGCCTTTCTGCAGATAACAAATTTGTGTGTGTGTGAATGTGAGGTGAACAAAGGGCGGAGGGGGGGCGCTCTATCTTCTCTGCTGTTCTGGGACGGGAGAGCAGGGTGTAGCGCTGCCAGGTGGCACCCCCGTTTCATGATGTGGCACGGGTTTCCTTGTGATATAAGCAATCCTCCAACACTCAAGACCTTTTGACACTCCGCCTTGCGTTTCCTTGTCCATCAGCATCACCGACATCAAATAGCGGGTACTGAAAAGCTGGGTTGAGTCCAGGGTGCCTTGTATCAGCTGTTGATTTTCCTCGACGATCACACCATGCGGCCCGCACAAGGGCCTCCGGCAGGTGTGTTGCGGACAGGTTCTGGAGCGCCCGCCTCCGCACAGGAATGCTTAGTCGGCGTGCTCAATTGTGTAGCGTGATGGAATAAGGGAGCATAGACCCATCTGGCGCCCTGTTGGCTGCCGCTGACACCGGCCGCCTCCCCGCCTGCCGTCTACCGCAGAAAGAGTGGTCTGTGCGGGATGTCAGTCGGTCCTTGTATACGCTGCTCCTGCTCAGCATGTTCGGTGAGTCCTGTGTTGTTTTAGCACCCACATCAGCCCTGCTCTGTCACACCCACCCACCCGCCACCCACCAGTCCTCACTACTTCTTGCGCAGGTGTGCGAGATGTTCCACCATCACCAGTGTCGCACCTCCTCCCCCAGCAGCGGACATGGCGCAGCTGTGCTGCAGCAATGCACAGTGTCGGGTGGGTACAACAACAACTGCAGCCATAGGCCTGGCTTTGGTCGTTGCATATGTTGTCATGCTTTTGTTTAGGTATTTT